>JACJUY010002864.1:0-28305 GCA_014220935.1 Platorchestia sp. MABIK | reverse complement strand
CCTAGCCAGTAAATGTCTGCTTGCAAAAGACGGATGTTTGAAATTTCCCTTCCCTGCGCATTATCAGTGTTTGTTTCAACCTCCATCATAAATTTAATACTAGCATGTTTGGAATTCAGGTAATTTTAGAATAGGTAACAATGCAATCAACTGCAGAAAAGTACAAGAGTTTCATCAATGTCTCTTTTATAAAAACAGGTCTAAAATTCTCAGGACAAAACTCAAGCCGTTGTTGCTTGTAGTGACACAAAAATGTTTGTAAAAGTTGGCCACAGAGGTTAGCCCATACCAAGCCCATCTAGTTGTTGATAAAAAACTCCATTGAAAACAAAAAACGAATTGAAAACAGAATGTTGTAAGAGAGTTTTGAATAATTCCCTGGTTAGGCCAAGAACTAATTGGGACTTAGCAAACAGGTTGTTTAGACATGTTTTTATAGTTTTGTGCAGTAGTATATTCGTAAATAACAAGTCTACATCAAAAGAGGCCATAAAAAATTATCGGCATCACCAACAGAAACTACATCATCAATAAAAGATTTAGAGTTTTGAACAGTATAAGAATTAGTCATGAATAAAACTATAATAGGAACAAAAAATTTACCAAAACCAAAGCTAGGGGTGCGGTAGGCTGCAAGGATGGGTCTGAATTCCGTGAAAGTTAGGCTTATGAATTTTCGGCATTTTTTATCTCCATTCACGATTAATTCTTATACTGTTCAAAACTCTAAATCTTTTATTGATGATGTAGTTTCTTTTGGTGATGCCGATAATTTTTTATGGCCTCTTTTGATGTAGACTGGTTATTTACAAATATACTACTGCACAAAACTTTAAAAACATGTCTAAACTGCCTGTTTGCAAAGTCCTAATTAGTTCTTGGCCTAACCAGGGAATTATTCAAAACTCTCTTGCAACATTCTGTTTTCAATTCGTTTTTTGTTTTCAATGGAGTTTTTCATCAAAAACTAAATGGGCTTGGTATGGGCCCAACCTCTGTGGCCAACTTTTACAAACATTTTTGTGTCACTACAAGTAACAACGGCTTGAGTTTTGTCCTGAGAATTTTAGACCTGTTTATATAAAAGAGACATTGATGAAACTCTTTTACTTTTCCGTAGTAGTTTGCATTGTTACCTGTTCTTAAATTACCTGAATTCCAAACACGCTAATATTAAATTTATGATGGAGGTTGAAACAAATAACTGTCTCCCTTTCTGGACACTCTGATAATGCGCAGGGAAGGGAAATTTCAAACATCCGTCTTTTGCAAGCAGACATTTACTGGCTAGGGCACGAGTTTTTTCAATTTTTGTAGTTTCTGCTTTAATCTTAATAGCATTAGGACTCTTCTACATAGAGCTTTTAGCTGTGCATATGTTCAACGTTTGCTACCTTTCATAATGAAATCTAACTTTTGATGAAATATTTTAGTAGTAATGGTTTTCCATCCAGGCTTAATGAACATTCCATTAGAAGGTTTCTTGATTGTCAATTTTATAAGAGGACTGAATTGATTACTGCTCTTGAACAGAAATTTTTTTTCTTACCTCTTTTTGGCAACCAACCAAAACAATTGAAGAAAGAGGTCATTTCAGTATTATCAAAGCACTTTATTAACACAGATTTCAGAGTAATCTTACTGAATGTATACAGAGTGCAGTCAATTTTCAATTATAAAGATGAGCTCCTCAAGGCTATGCTCTCTTCCATTGTTTACAAGTACCGTTGGGCACAATGTGCGTCTGAAAATGTTGGGCAATCTACCAGATCCCTTTGAGTTTGTGTAGCAGAGCAGGCCAGACGGAGCTATCAAATGAACTTGCCTCTAAAAACTCCTTCACACTCTGCTGTCCGCTCTGGCACAGAGAAGTGCGACCTTCCTGTTTGCTAAGACAACATTATTGCTACTGCATCTAGTCAACCAGATCTCCGTATCCTAGAATTGCTTTTTATCATGAAAGACAAACCAGTTTTAAACGACGCGCAATCCTTGTATTTGTTACAAATAGCTTCTTACTTTTCAAATGATTTGCAAATGGACTTCATGTTACTAAAATTTTTTCAAATGCTGAAAGTGAACTTAGGTGCTAAAACGTTCAGTTTTTTAATTCTCCAATTGATTAAAATATAATGGTTAATTTGAGAGTTACTTTCCTTGCTTTTTTATTTAATCTGATACTTATTACACTGCACGCCTAATATGCAGGTGCAGCCACATGTCCCTATGTGGTTGGTCATGGGCAACGAGTCCTGCGACCTGGACTCTGCCGTCAGTGCCATAGCGTACTCGGCTCTTCTGGCACAGGTGAAGTCTTGTGCTTTGTTTACAAAAAATTTTCTTGTTAGTATTTATACATGTATTCTTATGTCCAACTTGGGTTTGAATTGCATTATGCATGTTTGCAATGCATGCATGTTGCAGTGTTGGAGTTAAATATTGAAAAAATCTGTAATTTAGCCCTATCTAAAGTAGCGTTTGTGGAGCTCTGTTCTCTGGACCTGAATGAACATCTAATTGTGATGAAAGGCAAGGCAATTTTAAAACACAGGAATAGGCATTAATTGCACTAAGTCATTGAGTGCTTTTGTGCTTGATACTTGGTTCATAATGTGTTTTCTTTGTATGAGTTTTTGAAAGTGCTTGCATTTTCTCCTAGGTGCATCTTTTATTGACATAGCTCACCAGCATCATATCTGCCTCATATTTAGTTTAATTTCAATTAAGTCACCTTACTTTGACTATTTAGATTTGTTCACTGTGTACTGTTTGCATCATTTCTTTATCAAATCAATGATAGTCAGAAAAGAGTTTCTGGGAGTGGTTTTTTGAGTTCCTTGTAGATTGTGTGCATATTGGCATAAGAGCATCGCAATGCTGCATTACTTTTGCTTTGATAAATGTTTGGTGATGTTGCATCTAAATCAAGGTATTTTTTCTAAAAATGATTGAAACTTACAATTAATTGCCTGAATGGTAAATGACACTGTCACACAAAGCCTTGTTGATGATTAAGCTTTTAGCCTGTCTCAGGTACTCATACTGGACAGAGTGGCAATGTGTACTGTTCATGGTACCCTGGTACTCTTGCACACTTGAATATAGTGGGCGGTACGGATTTGTCACCAGTCTTCTCACCGGAGTACAACTGTTGTATTTATGGAAAATAATGCTCCAAGGTGGAATATAAGAGCTCCTGAGCTGAAAGTTACGTAGGCCTCCATTTTGTTGGATTACCTTTTTATTTTATTAGGAAATATCGTTTTCCAGTTTACTGCTGTCCTGTTTTTCAGCACCTCTGACACTTACTTTCAACTTTTATCTTGTTTCATAACCTTCTTTCTGGACTTACTGTTTCTAAGCAAACAGGTTCCTGTGCTAGGACACACCTTATAGATTTTGTGTTCCCTTTAACTTCATACTAAACGGTGCTTTCATCCTTCCTTTCTTCGAACATATTTGTGGTAGTGAGGGAAGCTAGAACTTATCATTAATTAACCATCTTTAGATGAAGGTTTATCCAGTATTCCTGTGTTTAAATGAAATGTTTGTTTTTTGTGTTCTGATGGAAAATATCTATTGCAGCTCACTGCTCACTGCAGCCATTTTCTGCATGTGCAACTTCTCTCTTCAACTTAAATCTCGGTACATAAACCTACCTCCAATTTGCTGTTTCTATGCACGGGGATAGTGTCAAAAAGTTATAGTTTCAGTTATTTGAAACTCATATTTGACTCAAGCATAATTTTGAAATGTCTTGTGGATAGATTTCCTTATCTCCATTCTTCCTAGTGCCTTCCTTCTTATCAATAAAACTTTTTTGTTGTTTCAATGTGAAACTAACATCTGATAATCTGTTACCAGCAAGAAACTTCCCTGAGCAGTTCTTGGATTCGTCCAGGATATGCCAAAATTGCCGGCTTTCCAGAACTAGTAGCTGTAAAGAAGAAGTACTACAACAGCTCATCTGCATGTTCTCTGTACTCAATGTGACTTTTGCAGAGATGGCCATTGAGTCAGGAATCTTGCAGATATGGTCACATATTATTAGTGCTGTGCTTCTGTATGCTAAAATTCATCTACATAAATATTTGTGGCGCATGCCATATCACACGAAACTCAAAAGGATTGATGAAGTGTCTACTCTGATGAACCCAGTTAAAGGCTGAAGAACTTTAAACAGTTTAAGGCTGTAAAACATTTGGCACATTATTGAGCTGTTGTCGCCCAATATGATTAATCTCCAAACATTGTTAATCTCCAAACATTGTTAATCTCCAAACATTATTAATCTCCAAGCATGGTTAATCTTCAAACATGGTTTAGGGGTTGTTCAACACCATACTGTAGAGTTGCTGAACGCAGTTTAGGTTTGATGAACACCGGGTAGGGTTGTCAAACGCGGTTCAGGGATGTTGACCTTGGTTGAAGCTCTGCTAACACGGTTATATGGCATGAACTGTTAAGAGATGGCAAGAACTGTTTGGAGATGGCAAGAACTGTTTGGAGATGGCATTAACTGTTTGGAGATGGCATTAACTGTTTGGAGATGGCAAGAACTGTTTGGAGATGGCAAGAACTGTTTGGAGATGGCAAGAACTGTTTAGAACTAGTAAGCACAGTTGAGGGGCCGAAAGTCAATATAGAGACAGATGCACAATATAGGGGCCGATAGACACAATATAGGGGCCGACAGACACAACATAAAGGCCAATATTCACAATATAAAGGCCAATAGACACAATACAGAGGCCAATAAACACGTATAGGGGCTGATGAAAAAATGTATAGGGGCTGATAAAAAAAGGTATAGGGGTCAATGAACTCGGTTTAGGGGCCAATGAACTTGCTATAGGAGCTAATAAACTGTTTGAGGATGTAGCGCACCAAACTCGGGTTTGGGTTGGTAAACCCTTTGTCTCCTAACAGGGACCCCAGTGCCAAGATGACTAGAGCTTACAGTTTAGGGAAATTGAGAAAATTTTAAGGTAATTTAACTAGTAGGATAAGGTTTTGAACTAAATGACAAAATTAGGGTAATTGATAGCAATCATGTAATTATGTTTTTAGACATTCCAGAAGTCTTGCACAAGCAATTTGCCTTTGATATCCTCTCAGTTCAAGTTATTTTCTGTGTAACACATTTAATACCATTTTTAAGTTGAAGTTTTTTCAAATGTACATTGATTTGATGAGTGTATTCAAAAACGTAACTGAAATTTTATCTCGGATTGTTCAACAATATTCTTGGTGTCAAAGATTGGTTTGGCTAAGCGTACGTTTTAAAGAAGCATAATTTTTTCAAAAAGAGAAGCACCTGCTAGTGCAGAAAAAACAGGAAAGGGTGTTTCACTCGTATTTCATGGTACTGAAAAAATTTATACCTGAAAACTTCTCCCTAAACTGTTTGAGTTGTGGTAGGTAAAGGGTAAGCTTGGTATAAGCTTGTTCAGCAGTGCGGGATACAGATATCAAGCATGGCATAGGGATGATCTGGGATTGACAAGCACGGTAGAAGAACGTTAGGTACAATTTGGGCCTGTCAAGCACGGTAGAGGGATGTAGGGCGCAGTTTAGGCTTGTCAAGCACGGTAGAGGGATGTAGGGTGCAGTTTAGGCTTGTCAAGCACGGTAGAGGGATGTAGGGCGCAGTTTAGGCTTGTCAAGCACGGTAGAGGGATGTAAAGCGCAGTTTAGGCTTGTCAAGCACGGTAAAGGGATGTTGAACACGGTTTAGGCATGCAGAACCCCAAACACGGTTTGGAAATGTGTAGCTTCACACACGTCGTGGAGCTAAAAGGCTTCATAATTTTTTCTGCAGATTGATATGATTTTGTTGGTTTATCAAGGAAGCTCTAAAAACTAAAGGAATTTTTAACATACCTGCATAATTATTGGCAGGGTTTGGGCTTCCTTGTGAAGGTTGTTTAATGTCAATATATTTTAAAGTACATTTTTGTTCCGGATTTTTTTTACAAATTATAATGGGCACTTTGAGAGAAGAAACCAGACTTCAGATGTTCTTAATGAATAAATGATTGATATGTTGATGCCTAATATATCAGATCTCATAAAGTGTCTCCATATGCTGTGCAATACATGTAAATGGTATTATGTGAAATAAGATTGTTGTGCACAATTTCATGTGGAGAATTAATGAAATTTTCTATAAGCAATTGTGTGAAGAATGAATTTATGAATGAATAATTTATTTTATTTGCTTATAGATATCTAGTTCTTCTTGTGACGTATTGTTTCTTTTGGATTGCAGTTCAAATGTTTGAATTCCTTGAATCTGAGAAGAGCACAAGTTCTTGTTAACTATGTTGGCAGGGATGTTGCTAATTGGTAGAAAAATGTGTACCAGTTTTTGTATTTTATTACTGTATCATAGTCACATAAAGACTCAAGTGAATGACCATTAAGTGCCATTTTAGCTACTGGTAATTATTTTACCAGCATTGCTCATTTGATGCCATTAGATGCCACTACCCCAGAATTTTGGGGTAGTCTCCATTGTTTTTTCCTACCTTATTGGTTCCCTTCCTTCCTTCTCTTTGCATTTATTTCCTGCTCAGTTCTATGTTGCCTTACTTATTGCCTATTTCTGGCTCATGTAATATTACTTTGTTCTTCAATTTCATTTTGTATTACGTGTTGCCTCTAGTCCTTCATTTTAGCTTGTTTACTATTATTTTAGTCTTGTGCACTAGTTTCTGCTTTTGTAACGTCATATCTGCCTTCTGTTTGTCAGATTGGTTGTTGCTGAGTTCAGTTTGCCTATAACTGTCTTTATTTCTTTAATGGGTATCAGTAAATTCACTGCTTTCTTTTACTTTACCTAGATTTTTCCCACCATTGTGAAGTCAAGAAGTAAATATGGTTAGAAACGCTTCTTTTAGTGGATAGAAATGCTGGATTAGTGGATTACTCTTTGCTTTTACAACTTTGCTTGAGTTTTTAGAACCAACGCTCTACAACTCCTCTCTCACAAATAACTTATATCAATAATCATGTCCAAATTAATCTGAATAATTGTAACTGAACAGCATGTCTAATGTCTTCATTGACTTGAATTACATGAGTAGGTTGCACTTCCAGGGAGGTCTTGCCACAACTTTTGTGCTGAATGTTGCACGCAGCGACTACCCCCTCAAGACGGAGGTGAGGTACTGGCTCAACAAGCACGGGCTCACCCACGAGTATCTTGTGTTCAGGTCAGCTATTTACTATAGAGGATTTACAATAGAATAGAACTTGATCATGGAATGTGGTTTAATCATAGAATGTGGTTTAATCATAAAATGTGGTTTAATCACAGAATGTGGCTTAATCATAGAATGTGGCTTAATCATAGAATGTGGCTTTACCACAGAATGTGGCTTTACCACAGGCTGTGGCTTTACCACAGAATGTGGCTTTGCCATAGAATGTGGCTTTACCACAGAATGTGGCTTTACCACAGAATGTGGCTTTACCACAGAATGTGGCTTTACCACAGAATGTGGCTTTACCATAGAATGTGGCTTTACCATAGAATGTGGCTTTACCACAGAATGTGGCTTTACCACAGAATGTGGCTTTACCATAGAATGTGGCTTTACCATAGAATGTGGCTTAATCACAGAATGTGGCTTAATCACAGAATGTGGCTTAATCACAGAATGTGGCTTAATCACAGAATGTGGCTTAATCACAGAATGTGGCTTAATCACAGAATGTGGCTTTACCATAGAATGTGGCTTAATCATAGAATATAGCTCAATCATAGAATGTGGCTTTACCATAGAATGTGGCTTTACCATAGAATGTGGCTTTACCATAGAATGTGGCTTTACCATAGAATGTGGCTTTACCATAGAATGTGGCTTTACCATAGAATGGAACAGTACGATGTAAAGGAACTTCACAATAGAATGGGTTTTACCACATAATGTGACTTTACACTAGAATGTGGAACTATTTACAATAGCATAGAAACAAGCAGAATGATCCATCCTGGGTGGCTATTGAAATCCTGCACTGGAAAAGTGGTTTGTTCTATTTTATTTTTATCATTGTTTCTGTTAAAATTCATCTGCCATTTACTGAACATTGCTATGAAGTTTTCTTAGAGTGGTCAACTTTCCTTTTTTTCTTACTTTTGGGAGTTTTTTTTTAGTTTTTTTAAAGTAAGTAGAGAGATCTCATAATGACTCGTAAGTTAATTCTAGTCCGTCACGCAGATGTTCCTCAGCAAGAGATGCATCAGCACTCAAAACGGGAGAGAAAGAAATAAAAGAAAGGAAGGAAGCATCTAGCGTTTAAACTTCAAGGTTTGAATTTAAACTCTAGTGAATAAGCCTGTAAAACAAGCACACTTTAACGCCCCAGAGGACCAAACGGTCTTCTCTTGAAAATAGCCTTAATTTATTGCATTGCTTGTTCCATTTATTCTTTAACTTTTAAAAAACTTTTAAATGGTTTTCTCTGGTGAGTGGTAGTTTCTTCCTCACTGTAATGTTGGTGACAGCCTGATGCCAGTCCAGGACAGTACTTTTGATAATGGATTTTTTTTGCAAAAATGTTGAACTTGAAGGGTTAAGAAGAATAAAAATAGATTAATAATGAACGCAACTCTTTGAAAACAAAAATGTTGAATAAAAAATATTAATGGGTTAACTTGCGTAAAGCAAATTGCATGTTCCCTAAATAAATCTACAATTAAAGGTGGTTATGTTCTGCAGAGTGAAGTGATGGAGCCTAAGAGTGAGGCAAATATTCTCTAATTTTATCATGCAATTTTAATGAGGGTTATAAAATGAAGTGAAAACTTAGATATTATTGTTTATCATGCTCATTACTATATGGTAGGAATTTCGACTTTGTTCCTATTGTTAACTCAAGCCCAAAAAATAGCTGTTATGCATCATAATAGATTCTTTGAAAAATGTCTCATAAAATGTAATTTTCCAGTGCAATTTTTTTTTATATTCGGAATTTAAATAAATTTTATACTTTGAATGAATTTAATAACTCTGATGAATTGGATGGTTTGTGAATTTTGCAACTATTTCGTCAATGAATCACTATCAAACAATTATATTTAAAGTTGACTCCAGTTTCAAAGGTTTGAAATGCTTATGGACTACCTAACCATCAAACATTGAAGCTACTCTATTTACCGTTTGGGTTGTTCAATTCACAACATAAATAAAAAGCGATCAGTTTCAAATTAGCTCTGTAAAATATCCTAAAAATCCAACTTCAGAATGGAGTTCAACACACCTCTTGTGTGTTGAACTTCATCTCGCATATCTTCACTTTTTCAGAGACGAACTGCTCATCGAAGACGACACGCTCCGCTTACAAAGACCCTGCCTGCCTGCCGCAGACTGTACCCATGCAGGAGTGGCTGGTCAATGCGTCTCTGCTGCCCTGGATGCTGTCGCCATGACGTCCGTGCGCGTGTGCCTCGTGGACCACCACGTGCTGGCTCAAAAAGACGCGATGTTCAAGCCCTACGTGGAGCGGTTTATTGATCACAGGCCCTTAGAGACTGGCACTGGTGAGTTCTGCGGCAGCTTGGGGCTGGGTTAAATTAGGGCTGGGCCAACCAAAGATTCAATTCTTGGCTTGGTCTTAGGGTGATCACAATATCAATTGTTCATTTTCTTCTGTTGGAAATTAAATTTTTGACTGGCCCTCACGTTCATCACTATGTCAATTTTTAATTGTCTTCGTTGAAAAATTGAATTATTGTCTTGTTATTATATTTACCATGCTCTATTTAATTTTCAAGGTGTAATTTTGAATTTTTATCTGTTTTCAAGTGTTTATGTTTGTAATTATTATTTGACATTGTTAATATCAAAACCTATTTTGGGAAAAGTTTAAATGTTTAGGAGCTACGAAAATTTAATTTAAATTATTTGTTTACTAGTTTTTTGCAAACATGTTCTGTATGGCAACAGCAGAAACAGGCATTTGTAGCAGTGCGTTTTAGTTACATTCAATCAGCTCTCAGATTTGCTGCTATGCCACAGAAATATTAATTTAATGGTTTAACCATCATATGTAACTTTGAGAAATTGCAACTGTGAATATCTTTTAAAGTTTGGTATTAGTTCAACCATAGATTACATAGAAGTTTAACTGTAGGTGTTCATATTTTGAAGGTTTGATTGAATTAGTGTAGACAATTTTTGGGTTTGTAAGCAAAACTTGTAATAGATTTAGTTTAATTTCATTTTTTTATTTATGAGAAAGTATCCAGATGAAATTTGTGAATACACTGGCTGTACAAAGTTACATACATTACCAGGCTAGCTACCTCACAGTGTGTTGCAAATGAGCGTTTGTGTTAGACAGTTGTGTAAGGGACCATTTATAGTGGTTATGGTAGGTACAACAAGTGTTTTAGGTCATCCAGGGCTGGCTCCAACCATAGCAGAGTATATGAGGGCCTTCTACCATCAAATAGTGTAGAGTGAGTACCACAAAAAAGCACACGAATGTTCTGAATGGGGCAGTGACTCTATTCGATTTTCTCGGAGTATTATAGAAAATTAACTGGAGTTTTACAATAAGAATAAAATGAATGCTGGTTTTAGAATGGAATAATTATTCTATTCTTTCGGAATGTTGTGAATAGTGGACCCAGGCTTGACAATGAGAATAATCGTATTTTTCTGGAAGAAATGGTTTCCTGTTACTAATGTTGACAAATTATTTTGGGCAAAACCAGCAAAATCTAGCACCAATGCCTGAAATATCTGGACTTTTCAGGTATTTTTTTTAAGACATCAATTTTTAAGGGATCATATTCTCACTTGAAATATTTTGAAGACATAAGATGCATGCATTTTCAAAAGAAAACAAGCACAGAATTTTTTTGATGGATCTTCCAACCAACGAAGAACCAATCATTTTTCAACCCGTTAATTTGGTGACCGATAATTTTTTTGATAAATGACTTTTATAGTAGATTATTTTGTTTATTCCACTTGTGGTATGCAGCGGCAGGCAGCGGCAGCATCCACAGCCTTGTCGGGTCCTGCTGCACGCTGGTCACCGAGTTCCTGCAGCAGCAACAACAACAAACGCAAGAACAAAAACAGCAGAACCAACAGGAGCAGGAAGAACTGCAACAGCAGCAGCTCCTGCCCGCTCTCGCCCCTCTGCTACACGGTTAGCTCTGGCTAGCTTTTATTGTAGCTTTTAAACCTCACTGATGGCCAGGCAAGACTCGTGCCACGGTAGGAGAAACAAGGAAGTGTAAGAGGACGGGGTACTATCATTTACCCATTATTATACGTAGCTGTTTGTGAACAACATAGTGAGGGAGTAATGAAACTGGTTTTGACAAACGAAGGTTTATTGTGGAACAGGTGATTGGACATGCAATGACAAGTGACAGGGCTCAGAAACAGTGAAGACAAATTAGAAGCCAGTAAATAAAGCCCTGGAAACAGAGATAAAACAAAAATAAATATGTAGAGAAACAAATAAAATAAACCATTCCAGTCTTTTAGCATTCCTCAAAATTAAACTTCAAAATAAAGTAAGAAACAGAACAAATAAATAAATAAACTAAAAATGAAACAAAACAACTGAGAAAATGGACTATGAAATGAATGAAATTAGACTCAAATCAAATGATTCAATAACAAATTCAATAGAGTGACTTGAGAAAAATTACAGAAATATTATTATTATTATTATTATTATTATTATTATTACAGAAATGGTCTTGAAATCTAGCAAAACTGAAAACCTAATCTTTCACCAAAAAAAATAAAAGAACCAATATGCCAAACGAAAACATCCTGCTCAACATAAATTAAATCTTAGCCTAGAGCAACAAAAGAAATATATACAAGCAAAGCAAACTGTACAATGAAGCAACACTTGCCAGATCAACACTTGGTTTCATAAGGTGAAAAAATAGCCCTACCAAGAAACACTACCCTAGTTTTACTGTAAATCTGAGTGACTGAAAGTGAAAGAAAGATAGTGCATTAAGAAACTATTTAAACACAAAAACACAGCAAAATTAAGAACACAGAACAACCAATGAACACTTAAAAACTCTCATTTAAACTCTTATCTCTATACTGAACATTTAAAATCACTCAAAAAGACAGGAGAAAAAAAGAATAAATTCAGACTTATGCAAGCTGGTAATTTCAGATACCCAAAAACACTTTTGGGGCCACGCCTCCAATAGGGTCAAACACGTCTTTTTTCCGTCGACCGTGTGGCAATGCTGACGTCGTGACAACGAACCAATAGCAGCGCTCATATTGCATCCGGCAACACTGCTAGCATCAAATCTGGCACCGCTATTTGCCTAACGACATGTCACAATGGTGACGTCATTAAGTTTGTTTGAAAAAAGCCGTTCTATTCGCTAGCCAAACAAGAGGAGGTGTATTTTCCCCATAGAAATGACTCTGCCTTGTTTCTTCCACTGTGACTCATGCTGAGGAAATGGAATGGTCTCCTCTTTATGGTATTGCCTGTTTTTTTTGCGTGCTTTGTGAAAAACATCAGGAAAATTTTCAATCAATATGTATTTGGATTGCAATTGACCAAGCATCTAAATTAACAGCCATTGTGTAGTGTTCAGCCAGTTCAGGTATCCAACTAACGACGCACACACCAAGGAACAAAGGAGGAATTCAATTTCAAAAGATCAAAATTTGCGAGGGAGAATTTAAAAAAGAATTTTGACTGCGTAATTTGATTGTGGTCCTCATTTCCTTCAGCTGTGGCAAAATTCAAAGTATTGTGGCATCTGTCATGCTGTGGATCAGCAACAGAATTCATAAAATGACCTGTAAATGTATGGGATTTTTGTGTACGGTGAAATGAACAAGCATTATGTATCTATCTATAGTAATTCTGCATTGTTGTCGGGTACTGAGGACTTCATTGGGCAAATTCTGCATGAAAAGATCAACTTTCATAATTTGTGGTAAAAATGGCAAAATTAGAGAATTTTGTTGCAGTAAAGTGCGAATTTTCATCAGTTAGCTAATAAAAAATCACGAATTGCAAATCTTGGGGAAAATATCCACTTTGATGAGAATTTCGGCTCGCTTTAAAGGCGCCACGGAGGAAAGTCCTAGCCATATTTAAGCTAAACTGGAATTTTTTCTCCATAAAACGGCCAATGGCACTTCGTTAGAGAAGATGGTCACCGTGGCCGTCCCCGAGTGGCGCGCTTTTTACGGGAAGGGTCGGCAGTTTAAATCCTGGCAGTGCCAGCCGGTGTTTCTCTCCTTTGGGAAAATGAAGAACTTCGCTACAATTCCCCACTCTACCCAGGTGTCGGAAATGGGTACCTGCTTGACCGGGGGTAACCGTCACTGCGTCCTGTTGTTAGTTATGAGGCATTTGAAAAACCAATGAACAGAGTGTCCAAAAAAAGTAGACCGAACTTCGTATTAGTGTAGCTCTGTAGTTAATGTTGACAATTCAGGTATTATTAAAGGATATTAATTGGTAATGGGCTATTGATTATTAAAGTACTTTAATATTTTGCTCTTAGACTGTTGAGTTTCATTCATACCTGGAGCGAACAGGGAGCTTCATCAATTCAATGTTCGGTCTTCTTCTTTTAGGACACCCTGTACAAGATGGTGTGTATCGGACTTCAGTGGAACAAAGCATCCTTTCTTCCTTGCTGGGCTGTTTTACTGGGAATAAAACATCCTTTGTGTTTCGCAGGTGCCGTATAACTGGTGTTAGTTATAACGCACCTGCTAAATGTGAAAATAACGTCCTGGTGTTAGTTTTAACAAATTTGAACGAAAATAACGAATTGAAGTTTGGCTAGATTTCAAAAACCAACGCACAAGATGATGGGCGTCCGGCTTGACTGGACTAAATCATCTTTTTTTACGTTGCTGCGTAACTGATAGTGACTGCAATTGCAGGCTGCATCCTGCTGGACTGCGTGAACTGCCTGCCTGCTGCAGGCCGGGCCACACCGCGTGACGAGGCCGCGCTGTGCTACCTGGAGACCTTCATGCCGCCTACGGACAGGTGTGTTGTGTTTGTTGTATGGGTGTGTGTGTTGTGCGTGTGTGTTTGTGTGTATTGTCTGGCACCAGTTAGTACAATAACCAGTGCATCTCACGGAGGTATGTGCGTGTGTGTGTGCAGGTCAGCAGTGTTCGAGGAGCTGACGGCAGCAAAGGCGTCAGTGTCGCACCTGACGTCAGCACAGCTGCTGCTGCGCGACGCCAAGATGGTGCTCAGCGTCCGCGTCAGCGGGCTGACCACCACCGCGCGGGTACGGTGCTGCTGGCGTCAGCCTGGGTGTTGTTGCCTTGTGCCTGACACTCTGCTGCTCAAGTTGGCGCGTTCACTGCGTTGCCGTGGTAGTTAACGGTTGGTTTGGTTAGGTTGTAAGCAGCAGAATTGGGGAGTCGAGTTTACTGCTTGAGTGCATTTTCATCCTTCCTAAGAAATATGAAAATATAATTGCACGATAACATTTGACGTCAAATGATAACAGTTCTTTCTAAAAAGATCGTAAAACAGATGAAATGTCATGGATTTATACAGTACGTGAATGGGTAATTTCCCGAGTGGTGCACATGTGGCCCAATACGCAGGAATGGCCAATGTTGCTGAAATCGATGTCCTATGTTGTCCCCCCTGGGGATACAACTATTGTATCTATGGGAATTACCACTCCAAGGGGGAAAATGTGAGGTCCCGAGCTGAGAGTTAGGTAGGCCTTCTTTTTATTGAAATAAAAAACGTTTTTATTGTCAAGAACCATCTTCTTTTTGATTGATGGTTGTCCTGTTTTTCAGCACCTACTATTTTCTTCGTGAACTTTTGTCTTGTTTCATGAACTTGTTTCTCAGCTTACTATTTCTATGCACCTCATAAATAGATTCCACGTTCCCTTATCTCTACTATAAATGGTGCCTTCCTCTCTTTGAATCCAATTTGTTGCGGATGGAGAGGCCTAAACTAACATCTACTAATTGAATCTGTCCTATGTTGCTGACATTAATGTCTAATGTAGCTGACATTAATGTCTAATGTTGCTGACATTAATGCCTAATGTTGGTGACATTAATGTCTAATGTTGCTGACATTAATGTCTAATGTTGCTGACATTAATGCCTATTGTTGGTGACATTAATGTCTAATGTTGCTGACATTAATGTCTAATGTTGCTGACATTAATGTCTAATGTTGCTGACAATAATGCCTAATGTTGGTGACATTAATGTCTAATGTTGCTGACATTAATGTCTAATGTTGCTGACATCAATGTCTAATGTTGGTGACATTAATGTCTAATGTTGGTGACATTAATGTCTAATGTTGCTGACATTAATGTCTAATGTTGCTGACATTAATGTCTAATGTTGCTGACATTAATGTCTAATGTTGGTGACATTAATGCCTAATGTTGCTTACTCTAATCTCTAATGTTGCTCACTCTAATCTCTAATGTTGCTCACTCTAATCTCTAATGTTGCTTACTCTAATCTCTAATGTTGCTCACGTCAATATCTAATGTTGCTCAAGTTAATGGCCTATGTTACTGAAATCAATGGCCAATGTTGATGAATTTAGTGTCCAATTTTGTTCAAGTTGATAGTCAATATTGCCGAAATTGATATCCAATGTTACTGAAATCAATGCACAATATTGCTGATATTAGTGTCCAATGTTGCTCAGAATATATGTCAATGTTGCTGGACACTATTTACTCAAATCAACTGAGGTGTAAAATGTTCCTCACATTTTACACTATGATTGTTCCTCAGCTAATAAATAAGTAGTTCCTAGAACTTTATGTTTATTCGTCATTTCTTAAGTGTTGGTTTTATTTTGCATTTAAATAGAAAATCGGGAGTTCTAAGTGATTCTTAAACTTGGCAACGAAGATGACGTCAATGATTTCTCCTATTGAGTCTTATTCTCATTCTTCATCCTATTCCTTTCCTTTATCCTATTGAATCCTATCCTTCCCTTTATCCTATTGAATCCTATCCTTTCCTTTATCNCTATCCTTTCCTTCATCCTATCGAATCCTATCCTTTCCTTTATCCTATTGAATCCTATCCTTTCCTTCATCCTATTGAATCCTATCCTTTCCTTTATCCTATTGAATCCTATCCTTTCCTTTATCCTATTGAATCATATTCATTTCCTTTATCCTATTCATTTTACGCCCTCCAGACTGCTGTTCTGTAAAGCTTAGTATTCCTCAAACAATTTTTCCATTCAATCTTTCACAATCCTTTTCATGTTTTCTCTACTATTGCATTAAAGAATCCTTGGGAAGCATTCTTTGGTGAAGTTGGTTCTGGAGTATACCTAGAGCTGCTTCACTTCAGAAACTGACTACTGATTGTGTCTGTCATCTTTTCCCCATTAGGGTGTGAGCTGTTTGGATCCCAAATGTGGTTATCTATGTTTCTTAGCGCTCCCAGAGGGAAAATGCGAGGCCCCAAGCTGAGAGTGAAGGAAGACTTCATTTTTTAAAATAGAATGAGTGTTTTATTTTGTTACGGATCATCTTTTTCGGTTCACTGCTGTTCTTTAGCACACATTACTTTCTTCAAATTTCAAAAACTTCTCTACTGCTTCTATACTCAGGGATCTTTTTTGGGAACATACTTTGTGCATTGATTCCCCCGCTCCCTCAATTTCGTAGTATATAGTACTTCCATCCTTCCTCTTTATGGAGCACTTCTGTAGTGGTCAGGAAAATTCAGACTAATTATTAATCTAACCTATTTCAATTCCTAAACTTTTATTTGACTGTCAATTTTGACTCTACAGGAATTTCTCTCCAAAAGTCACTTAACAAAGTGTCCCCAAAAACGTACCAATACGTTTACAAATGATTCCTCATAGTACTTTTATGTTTCAGGCTTTTTCATAACTTTCAGTGTTCTTGAATTCAATTTTGTTCTCGTCGATTCAGATTTGTATCTACATATATTAACAAACACCTACCTCAAAACAACAATAACTTTAGTACTGGGCAATCAAAGAGTACACACTTGGGACGCCCTGTATATTTGACGAGCAAAATTCCGTCTCATCAGACGGGTGACATTATGTCTACTTCATACTAAAATTTTTTTAAAAACCCATGTGTTGTACTACATTTCATGAATCGACTTTTTTTTAAAAATAAACGGGAATAAACGAAATTTTTTTTTTTCTTTTTATTGTATTTTCTTTTTTTGTATCTCTACAGGAGTTCCTGGCCCGAGAGGACGCCATGGAGGCACTGCAGGAGAGCTGCCACAGCACCTCCGTCAGTAGCGCGGCGCCCCTCGGCCTCACGGTGGTGGTGGGGCTCAGGCTTACCGGGGACACGCCCTTCAGGGACCTCCTCGTCTTCTCCAGGGACGCCGGCCTCCTGACGAGGGTAGGTGTTTTGTGAGGGTTGAGGGTGTGTGAAGGTAATACAGATGGTCACTGGAGTTGATTTTACTTGTTCGCTGCCGAGGCTGCCAATTGGCTGGCCTCTGGCATTTCTTGGAAGGTAAGGTTGTAAGTAGCAGAGTTAAAAAACGATTTGACTGTTCGAAAAAATATTGTATCTTACCTAAGTAGTGTGAAAATGTATTAACATGATATTTTCCCTTGTATGCTTATATCTCTTCTGAAAAAGATGTTGAAATAGTTGCAATCTTGTTCTCTGACACCGATGCGTAAATGAGCAATTTACCTCGTGGTAATCCTATGCCCAATAGGCCGTCAACGTGTTAATAAACTATATTCCCAATTCGCACCAAAGAAAAGATACCACCACATGTTATTCTAAGGAAAAAAAAAGAAAGGAAGAAAGCATCTAGCGTTTAAAATTCAATGTGTGAATTTAAACTCTGGTAAATAAGCCTAAAACATTTTTTTTTTTAATTTGACGGCGAGGACAGGGTTCTTGCTATAAAAGTAGCCAATTTAAAAATGCTGTAGTTTGTCAAATACTATTGCTAGGAGGCTGAAATAAACTTCATTGAAAAGATCAGGAAATAAAGTTTAATTTTATTTTGATAATTTTGTCTTTTACACACTAGCAAGACGGAAACTAGAATTAAAAGGGTAAGGATTTTAATGGACGATGATAAAACGAAATCAGTGAAAAAATTGTCTGCTGAGACACAGGTAAAGAAAGCTACTGTTCATTTTATTCTCGAAGAAGAACTTTATTCAAACCCACAAACAATGCAATGTCACCAAGAAATCTCACGGCAGGATAGAGGTCGGAGGTTATTATTTTGCTGCAGAATAACAAACTTGAGCAGTTCTGATCAAATATTGTTCGAGAACCTAATTTTTGGTGGTGAATCTCACATTGATTTGAAAGGTGCGCCAAATAGACGAAACTATTTAAATGAATTAAAACTGTAAATCCTTATCTTTCCAATGAAACTTATTTCAGCTTTCAAGCACCAATATTTTACTAACTAGAGCATTTTAAAATCCGCTACTTCTTGAACGAACACCTTGTACAATGTGTTGAATGTGCGAGTCGAATACAGTTAATTTATTCATTATTATATCTTCATTTCTTATATGAAAATTATCTTGATTCATTTTTGAACATGGTACTTGGTTTTTCGATTTGGGGTACATTCCTTGACTCGAGTAATTTCGGAGAACGTGAACTTTTTGGGGTAAAATTTAACGTTATGTGCGTAAAATAACAGAAGTCATGACAAAAAGTTAAATTTTTAAGCTTAATATATTGAACGATCGAAATCCTAGTGTAAATAAACTGATTTAGAAGCATTTATTTGAAATGTTTCGTATTTAGTTGAGTTGGGAGAAGAAGGCTCACAACGAATCAGAAAGCACAGATGTGCATCATGTATCTGATGCTCGCGTAACGCGCTCCCACGTATTGGGCCACATGTGGCACCACTCCGTAAGTTGCTCATTCACGCACCGGTGTAAATGAATGATATTTCATGTTTCGCGACCTTTTCAGAAAGTAACTGTTATCATACGAGGCGGAAAGTTATCGTGCACTTGCGTTTTCACATTTCTTAGGGAGTATGAAAATGCATTCTAGCAGTAAAGTCAATTTCCCCAATTCTGCTCCTTGCAACCTAACCAAACCAACTGTTAACGACCGCGGCAACGCAGCGAGGCGTTAGGAACTGACATGGCCAAGCTTCATTTTACCTTCCATGCCCTCCTGTACTGCACACCAAGTCAGGCTCTATTTGTTAATTGTTTCTTTGCCGTAACTTGAATTGGTGTCCTGAAGCAGCACTGAGAAACAGGCCAGGGATATTAGAGTGCAAGTTTACGTATTATTCACTATTTCCTTTTTGTGAATACTCATTGACTGATGAATTTTTCTGTGCTTTTTCAAAATCCTGTTTTAATGTTCGGTCTTTTCTGTGATCTAAACATTTAGGGTTTGTCGCAAATGTGATAGGTTTAGGTTAGCTAAGTTGGTCCATTTTATGGTATCAGGACTGGCGCTCTGCAGAAGGAATACTGTAAGGTTCCCTAAGCTATAGATAGGCTTTCGGGACTTGCGTCTTTTATGCCTACTTTGCTTCTTTCAGTTTTCATGCCTTCTTTTTTATCTTTTCTTCTTAATTTACGACTAAGAAGGAAGAGCAAGTACACACCTAGTGCGTATATAGTTCTCTGTTTACCACAGTTCACACTAAATGGTCACTTCTCTTTTTTCTGCTCAAAGAAAAAGAGAGAAAAAAAATATAATATAATTACCATACCATAACCTAACGAGTTTTACTCATTAATAATTAAACCAGTGTTTCTTGCCATCCCTCTATGTGATACAGCAAGGATATCTATAGAGATTACCCCTCAGGTGGATTCAACTATTGTGTCTGTGGGAATTAGCGCTCCCTGGGGGAAAATGCAAGGGACCGAGCTGAGAGATAGATACGCCTTCTTTTTGTTGAAATAAAATGTTTTTGTTACGTTAAGGATCACTTTTTTTTGGTTGACTGCTGTTCTGTTTTTCAGTACCTACTTCTTTCTTCTTCAACTTTGATCTTGTTTCATTAACTTCCTTAATTTACTGTTTACATGCACCTTCTGCATAGATTACGCGTTCCCTTATCTACATACTAAATGGTGCCTTCCTCCTTCCTCTCTTCAAAACGCTCTTTTTTTAGCGGCTAGGGAAGCTTAAAATAATAAATAAATATATAATCAACCTATGAAGATTAGGGCTCCAAGAGGGAAAGATTTTAGATTCCGAGCTGAAGGTTAGTAGGCCTCTTTGTTGTTGAACTGAAATCTTTTTTATTGGTTCGAAATGCACCATCTATTTTCAGTTCACTGTTCTATTTTTCAGCAGCCATTGCTTCTATCCTTAATTCATGACATGTTTCAATAATTTTCTCTTTCAATCTTGCTGTTTCTATGTGCAGGGTGTGGGGGACACACGCTTTGTGCATAGATTCCTAGTTTGCTCGCTACTCTGTGCTAAATTGTGCCGTCCACCTTCCTCCCTTAGGAACACCGTTGTGGTTGAGAAACTGAAACTAACTATTAATGTACGCTTTCTTTGCATATAATTGAGTGAGTTGCTTGGTTTTTCTAATTTGATGAGTTAGTTTCTCAGTGTCAGCTCTTCAAACTTCTTCCATTTCAACTCACACATTTATTTGACCACCAATTTTAACCAACCGAGAACTAATCTCCAAAACTCGCATCACTTTTTTCCTTCGAAAATTTTTGTTGTCGTAATACGGTCAAAGAACAGGGAACACAATAATAACGTTGATGTTAATATTAATATTTTTATTAGTAATAAAAATATACTAACGTATACTAACAACAAAACATAGAAGTGGGGGCTGATGTAAATACAACATGGTGCAGGCCTGCGCAACACTGCAAGAGGGCGATCTAGACTTGCGGGACCTCACATCTGTCCTGGCCACCCCCGCCCCTCTGCGCTACTTCGTGCAAGGGAACCTCAAGGCGACAAGGAAGCAAATCCTGCCGCTGGTGCAGCGCTTCGTGGCAGCGGAGGTGGCTGGCTAGCAAAGCCAGCTGGTAGGAAGTCTGGCTGCCTAGCAAAGCCAGCTGGCTGAATGGCTGGCTGGCTATCGAAGCCAGCTGGCTGAATAGCTGGCTGGCTAGCAAAGCCAGCTGGCTGAACGGCTGGCTGGCTATCAAAGCCAGCTGGCTGAATCGCTGGCTGGCTAGCAAAGCCAGCTGGCTGAATGGCTGGCTGGCTAGCAAAGCCAGCTGGCTGAATGGCTGACTGGCTAGTCAAGCCAGCTTGCTGGCCAGCAAAGCCAGCTGACTGAATGGCTGGCTGGCTGAATGGCTGGCAGGCTAGCTAATCCAGCTGGCTGAATGGCTGGCTGGCTGAATGGCTGGCTGGCTAGCTATGCTAGCTGGCTGAATGGCTGGCTGGCTAGCTAAGCCAGCTGGCTGAATGGCTGGCTGGCCAGCAAAGCCAGCTGGCTGAATGGCTGGCTGGCCAGCAAAGCCAGCTGGCTGAATGGCTGGCTGGCCAGCAAAGCCAGCTGGCTGAATGGCTGGCTGGCCAGCAAAGCCAGCTGGCTGAATGGCTGGCCGGCCAGCAAAGCCAGCTGGCTGAATGGCTGGCTGGCCAGCAAAGCCAGCTGGCTGAATGGCTGGCTGGCCAGCAAAGCCAGCTGGCTGAATGGCTGGCTGGCCAGCAAAGCCAGCTGGCTGGATGGCTGGCTGGCGGGAAAGCCAGCTGGCTGGATGGCTGGCTGGCCAGCAAAGCCAGCTGGCTGGCTAGCAAAGCCAGCTGGCTGGCTAGCAAAGCCAGCTGGCTGGCTAGCAAATCCAGCTGGCTGGCTGGCTGGCTAGCAAAGCCAGTTGGCTGGCTGGCTAGCAAAGCCAGCTGACTGGCTGGCTAGCAAAGCCGGCTGACTGGCTGGCTGGCTAGCAAAGCCAGCTGGCTGGCTGGCTAGAAAAGCCAGCTGGCTGGCTGGCTAGAAAAGCCAGCTGGCTGGCTGGCTAGAAAAGCCAGCTGGCTGGCTGGCTAGCAAAGCTGGCTGGCAGGCTAGCAAAGCCAGCTGGCTGGCCGGCTAGCAAAGCCAGCTGGCTGGCCGGCTAGCAAAGCCAGCTGGCTGGCTGGCTAGCAAAGCCAGCTGGCTGGCTGGCTAGCAAAGCCAGCTGGCTGGCTAGCAAAGCCAGCTGGCTGGCTAGCAAAGCCAGCTGGCTGGCTAGCAAAGCCAGCTGGCTGGCTAGCAAAGCCAGCTGGCTGGCTGGCTAGCAAATCCAGCTGGCTGGCTGGCTAGCAAAGCCAGCTGGCTGAATGGCTGGCTGGCCAGCACTGCCAGCTGGCTGAATGGCTGGCTGGCCAGCAAAGCCAGCTGGCTGAATGGCTGGCTGGCCAGCAAAGCCAGCTGGCTGAATGGCTGGCTGGCCAGCAAAGCCAGCTGGCTGAATGGCTGGCTGAATGGCTGAATGCCTAGCAGGCTAGCTAATCCAGCTGGCTGAAAGGCTGGCTGGCTAGCTATGCTAGCTGGCTGAATGGCTGGCTGGCCAGCAATGCCAGCTGGCTGAATGGCTGGCTGGCCAGCAAAGCCAGCTGGCTGAATGGCTGGCTGGCCAGCAAAGTCAGCTGGCTGAATGGCTGGCTGGCCAGCAAAGCTAGCTGGCTGGCCAGCAAAGCCAGCTGGCTGGCCAGCAAAGCCAGCTGGCTGGCCAGCAAAGCCAGCTGGCTGGCCAGCAAAGCCAGCTGGCTGGCCAGCAAAGCCAGCTGGCTGGCCAGCAAAGCCAGCTGGCTGACCAGCAAAGCCAGCTGGCTGGCTAGCAAAGCCAGTTGGCTGAATGGCTGGCTGGCCAGAAAAACCAGCTGGCTAGCTGGCCAGCAAAGCCAGCTGGCTGGCTGGCCAGCAAAGCCAGCTGGCTGGCTGGCCAGCAAAGCTAGCTGGCTGAATGGCTGGCTGTGGTGAACAGACGGCACCAAGATGAACACTAACGCTTGTGACCGATGAAATAAAAGAAATTTTTGACTTTGAGGTTTATTTAGTTCTCCCACTCGTCCAGCTGTCGCAAGTAAGGTTGCATTCTGTTCTCCGCCTGCTGCAGCACCGCCTTCGTCAGCTCCCCCACCAGGCCAAACGCCGCCTCCACCTGCACACACGCCCGGCTTTCTCAAATTTGTTGTCAACGGCTTCGAGATAAATACGTCGTGTGTCGAGGCACGGAATAACAACCGAGGGTAGAGAATGTCACGTGATTTAGATACAGTTTTTGTCAAATTTGTCCAGTGAAGGACTCGTATCAGTACTGCAATGTTGATTATATCAACACTTGTCAACATTGTTCGTTTCTGTCAAGTTTGTCGAAGTCTAAGAGATTTGAGATGAGGAAATGATGGGCCGAGGCACTGCATAACAGCTGAGGGTGACGAATGTCATATAATAGAATTCCAGTGAATAAGAAGAGTATGGCAAATTGCTAGCGCTTCGTAGACCAGAAATAGTTTAGAGGATCTCCAATGCTAAGTTAACGCACAAAGAACAAGTACTGCACAATAATGTAGTGAATTTCCCATGCATTGGACCAGTGTAAGTTAATGGGTCTATGTCATCCACGTATAGATTAGGTAAGAATGGTGAAGAACATGTTGCATAGAAAATGAAATGAAGTTCAAAATGTTTCGGCAAAATATATTTTTGATCAATATTTCATTCTAGGCATGATATTTCAGCATTTTGTAACAGTTTATACATAAACATGAGCAGCTGATCGGTTTTACAAACCTACAATTCTATTATGAGATAGATACTACAACCTCTATGAAATATGATAGGAAATATAGGACTGTTTGACTAACTAAATGAATGTTTACCTTTGACAACTAATATTCATTACAAAACATTGAAAACGTTAGAAACAATCACATATTGTTCGTATTAGTTTAGGACTCCCTAACCACAAAAATGCGATCCCCTTCAAAGAGAAGGGATCATTAAATATGAACTGTTGAGAACAGGGAATCTATGCACATAGATTCCCTACACCCGGGGCACACAAACAGCAAATCAGGAAGGAAGAGGAACAAAGACAAAGAAAAAATGGTAAAGAAGGCATGAAAACTGAAAGGAGCGAAGTGGACACGGCAAACAGAAGTCCTGAAGGCTGGGGAGACCTAACAGTATTCTGGGATATACTGGGGGAGTATATCTACAGCTGGGGAGACCTAACAGTATTCCCCCTGGGTGGACCAGTCCCCATGGCATAAGAAATACAAACCTATACCTATTGGCTATCCTATGCCTCCTGAGGGAGACCGAATGCAGAAATGTATAGAACAATGAATTTAACTATGACCGAGTTATTACTACACGACTTGAAATTCTAACAGTCCTTAGAATTATTTCAAAATACACACAAAGGCGCCACAATAGAACTCAATTTCACAACGCACCAAACTTTCGTTCTGGATTTGAAGATATTTGAAAGATATCAATCGTCTGACCGGGATACAATAATAAAACCAGAAAATTTACTACATTATCAATATGTAGTTAATAAAACTAACTACATAATTAGATCATGACAAAAACAAGTTTGCATAGCCCAACACATACATAGAGGAATAGGTAAAGCATAACTTCGCAACTACACTTCTTACGATCCTGCAAATTCAGTTGCTTCCTAATATTACGCACACTGGTTCACTCCTGATACCGAAAATTTCAGTTCTTCAAACATAGGAATTTCTCGAAAAACGATCAAAAAGCAACATTCATTCAAGTCTCTCCCTGACAACAGGCACAGCAAACAATATTTATTAAAATTTGTGGAAAAAAACGTCACGTGTTCAATATCACAAATGAAAACTGATGCTGTGCTAAAAAAACTGAATCAGACAAATTATAACAGGAGCTCAATCTCGACATTTACCGTTCATCATAAGGCAAATTTAAAATAAACGACTTACAAATTAACTATGTAACAAAATAACTATGTTATTTGAAAATTAATGGTTATGTTATTTTATACCATGAATTTTAAAGCGGCCTCGCCCACACACACGCAGAGAAGTAAGATATCCTCAAGACAAATCCACACAACATTTTGACAGCTTAGGTTGTCGTACGTAGGTACCCATACTACATCAATGTACGAGGTGTTCCATTATACCTCAACTCTCCAACTTTATAAAAAAGATAAGGAAGATTTTCTCTTTCATTCTACATTCGATTGAACGCACCTCCTCGCTACGTACATACAGCTACACCAATTTTGTTACCATAAAAAAGTCATGATTAGTCAAACCGTTACGTTATAAATATGACCTCACAGATGCACCAAATACAAAACCGTCAGCTACCACACACCATGACACCTTACGTAATAATACCGTTGGTGTGATTATATAAATATTTGTTTGGTGTGCGCTTGTTGCGCGTGTCTGTGGCGCTCACGCGGACGCTCAATGCCCGTATCTGTGATACGAGTTTCACCAGTGCACAAGTACAAGAATATTTTAATGGCGGGTACTATTGGGATGGATATATTTGTTTGGCATCCACATCTGCAAGATTTGTTCCAGCAAAATATCCAATCCCGGCCTTTGTGACGGGATAAAACAGTAAGGCCCACAAAACAACAGCTCTCACCTCCGTCTTATGTAGGCCGTGGAAGGGGAACATGGTCTTGGGCTTGAGTCGCCGGTAGCTGCCGCGGTAGAGGGAGGCAGCGCGACGCGCGACCTCCTCCAGCCCCGGCGTGTTGTGCACTGCCATGCGTACCTGCAATACCTTCCTTTCATAGCAAGCTAGGAATCGCGTTCTTACTTTTTATACATAGTCTTAACGAGAATAAAAGCGCAAAGCTCATTTTTGAGTTACATAGCTCAGGAGAACTTCAAATTAACACGGTAACTACGGCGGGTTAAACTGAATAAGTTAGAGTTATTAGAGTTATTTCACATCAGAGTTATTTTAAGGCATCAATTTCGAAAATAACGAACACTAAATATATAGATTGTACTTTTATTAGGTTTTCATTAAGCATTTATGGAAATTGAGTTTGTGACTGCTGGTGGGTCAGCAACATCATGAAAACCCCTCAGTGACCACCGGTGGGTCACGCTACACTTCAAACTTTGACTGCGACGGGGGCCACCGGTGGTACACGGACGGGATTTTTATAATGCTGCTGACAACCAGTAGTCACAAACTTAATTTTTATTAATGCTTAATCAAAACTAAATAAAGATACGCTCCAGTTCATGTTCGTGATTTTCAACATTGCTTACAATTTGTTGGATGTTGGAAATTTGAGTTGGATGTTGAACTTGAGTTTAACCCGCGCAGTCAACGTGTTAAGAGAATAAGAGCGTTAAGTTGATTTTCGAGTCACAACTTCAACTTTAAACGCGTTCACAGCGGTGGTTCCTTTAGAGGTTTTCCCTGAGAGAGAGTTACAATAATCCCGCCATTTCAACAGCTGGGCGCGTGCCACAGTCATGCTTCTTTATTGAATAAACACTCTAGTTATACCATTATTATTATTATTATAACAATTATATTTAAACAACTAGTTATTATATACATGAAGGAAATACAATGTAAAGGTAAACTAATCTAATCCAAACCACTCTAAATATCATTTTCATCTTCACTCCCATTAGAACACCGTCATTGTAGTTGGGGAGGCTTCAACTTATAATTTGATCTTAACTATTCTAAATGGTGCCTCTATCCTCCCTCGCTTTGGAACACCGAAGTGATTAGGGAAGCTTAAACTTATAATTTTATCACCTTAAATGATGCCTTCATCTTCCCCCCCTTTGGAACACCGTTGTGATTAAGGTGGCGTAAACTAATCCAACCCACACCACCGCAAATGGTGCCTTCATCCTCCCTCTCTATGGAACACCGCTATGTCAAAGGAGGTCTTAAACTTATAATTTAATCCCAACCGCCCTAAAGGGTGCCTTCATCCTCCCTCTCTTTGGAACACCATTGTGGTTCAAGTCACAACCTCAGGGACTGACCGTGGCGAGGTGGCCAGGCAGGTGCCCCAGGTCGAGGTTGCGCCGCAGCAGCAGCGCCCCCAGCCGCTCCTGCAGGAGCTCCAGGAAGCAGGTCTCCTCCGGCCGCAGGAGGGCGACACTCACGCCCTTTGAATCGAGGTCGCGGGCCGCCATGCCGACACGGTGGGCAAACATGCTGCAGTGAGGGGCAAGGCGTCAGAAGGGGGCAATCAATACTACATTTTACTATATAATGAAACGCCAGGTGTCTCCTTCAATTTATTAATAACCGTAGGCAAACATCCTGGAATGGGGCATGGCATCAGATTGATTGAATATAAGATAGTTTCAGCCTCCCTTTACCACGACTAAGATGTTCAAAGAGAGGAAGGATGAAGGCACCATTTAGTGTGGAGTTTATGGAACGCGGAATCCATACACAAGATGCATAGAAACAGTAAGCTAAGAAAGAAGTTCATGAAACAAGGAAAAAGTTGAAGAAGAAAGTAGGAGGTGCTGAAAAACAGGACAGCAGTGAACCAAAAAAAGACAGTCCGTGAGAAAAAAAAAATATTCTACATCAACAAAAAGAAGGCCTACCTAACTTTTAGCTCAGGACCTCACATAATCCCCCTGGGAGCGCTAACTTCCATGGACACAATAGTTGTCTCTCCCTGACGGGTGTAAGCCATCAGAAAGGGGGGCAATCAATCAAGACTAAATAATAAATGCCAGGTATCTCCTTAAATTTATTAATCACGGTAGTTAAGCATGCTGGAAGAGGGCAAGGCATTATAGCGTGCAATCCTTTTAGTACCGTATAATAAAACGCCAGGTGCCTCCTCAAATACCATGTAAATGAATCTAAATATTTTTGTGCATGATTTCTTCTATGTTACCACAATGGGCACGTGTCTGTGGCGCTCACGCGGACGCTCAATGACCGTATCTGTGATACGAGTTTCACCAGTGCACAAGTACAAGAATATTTTAATGGCGGGTACTATTGGGATGGATATATTTGTTTGGCATCCACATCTGCAAGATTTGTTCAAGCAAAATATCCAATCCCGGCATTTGTGACGGGCCGTGTACACTTGTGATGGCCGTGTACACTAGTGACGGGCCGTGTACACTAGTGACGGGCCGTGTGCACTAGTGACGGGCCGTGTACGCCAGTGATGGGCCGTGTGCACTAGAGACGGGCCGTGTGCGCCAGTGACGGGCCGTGTACACCAGTGACGGGCCGTGTACACCAGTGACGGGCCGTGTACACTAGTGACGGGCCGTGTACACTAGTGACGGGCCGTCTACACTAGTGACGGGCCGTCTGCACTAGTGACGGGCCGTCT
>JACJUY010002863.1:81012-93034 GCA_014220935.1 Platorchestia sp. MABIK | reverse complement strand
CGACACAGAATTATGATGTACATCATAACCTCCGTCTGAAATTAAATGAACACAAGCCCCCACATGCGACACAGAATTATGATGTACATCATAACCTCCGTCTGAAATTAAATGAACACAAGCCCCCACATGCGACACAGAATTATGATGTACATCATAACCTCCGTAACCTTCTGCTAGAGGAAGCTCTTATCACCCAGCCCTCTGGACTCTGGTCCAAGTCCATCAAGTATGTCATTGATTTATCGTAACAAACTCGACACGATAGCCGCGTGTTTCACTGCAAGATTTCTCTGAGAGACAAGCTACAATTCAAACAGGCTATGAAGAACAGGCTGCTCACCATTGTAATGGAGGAACAGATCTTGCCTTGTGCTGCGACTTCTCGTTCTGATGCATCGTCCACTGTAACCCTCGAGAGGACAGACGAAATGTTGCCACCGGTTAGAAGAAGAATCTTCGTAGGGCAATAATTCTAACTGCTCAATTCTATATTACACTCAGTTTCGTGATGGACCTCATTTTTTGCGAGTGTCCAAAGTGTATATGAATATGGTTGTTAATTGTGACACAACTCCTGGTATTTCTTCACTCGCAGTAAGAGCACGAGAAGAAAATTGACTAACGCGGTCAAACTAATATATAACGTTTATTCTGTTAGTAGTAAATACCGCCTTATTTCTTCGAACTTAACGGTTATCGTGCTCTGAAAAGTTACTCAAATCCTACGTGAGAAATAAACTCGGTTTATGCGAACAGCAACTTTAAGAAGCTGTTTTTATCCTCTGTGTCACTTCGATGTGGAACTTCTTAAGGCGATGATCTTACTTAAAATATTCGTAAGACTCAGAACTGAATGCAGCCACTCTTATTCCACCTGTTAATTCTCACAATCGAGATTCATAAAAGATTATTGGGCAATTGAAATTTTTGCACAGCCGTAATTTCATGACAGTCGAGTGTAATATTAAAAATTACCCCGTAGAAAAATACTGCACAGTTCAAACACTTTGCCCCCTGGAGCGGAGTATCTTGGGAGAGCGTTTATCTGGACACAATGCTGCATATGACGCAAACAAGACTGCAATAAAGGCCTGAATGCATTGCATGTGGTCCCCAGCTTTCCTCGGTCGTAACAATAAGCGCTCGCTACATCGCTTAGGAGCACGACTCTCGTTTGTTATGAAGATGAGCAAGACCGAACTCTGGTCGCCCAGCAAAGAGTTTCAGTTAGAAACTATTGAGCAAGTACAGCACCCACCTCCCGCTGCTAATTAAAGCTTCGCTAGTCTTTCACAGCACAATTAACGCTGATTAGATGAACATTAGCGTCTGCTTTGCTTCCCTCCCTCGTTGGTTTCCCGCTGAGGCACCAGGCCAAATATCGCCAAATTTGTTGGCAAAAGCAGCCATCAATTTCAGGGAAATGACCTGCAACGCTCCCACGTGTTTTGCCTTTAAAATAAAGCATTAATGAGGAGACGCGATACATTGTGTAGTGCTTAGCTCGTACTAAATAATAGAGAAACTAAATCCCGATATTTTAGAATAATTTCCCCTGTCTTTGGTCACGAGTTTCAATTTATATTTGATCAAGCTTTTCCAACCCATGTGCTTCCAAGAAGCCTGATGATAGGTCAGCAATTTGAAGATTAATTGGTTTTGATGAGCCACTGGCGTTCCCACGATGCAAGCAAGCATGAAATTCAAAACGCTGCGTTACAGTACCAGGTTCTACAAAGTTTTATCGTTTGTTCTTGGGGTGGAAAATTTTAATCAACATAAGCCAGGTGTGGCCTTCGTGACAACGTTAAGCAGGTACGGAAGAGACTCAAATGCCCCGTATTTTGAGCTTACGATCTTGAGTCAATAGTATGAATTATACATACAGATACGCAAATGCTGATAAAGTAGAATTTTCGTTCCAATTTAGCCAGCAAATATAGGAGTGTGAAAGGTACATTTCAAATCAAAAAGTTTAGACGTCAGTACTACCTCGTTTCTCTCTCTACCATAAATTCTTGATATATCGCTCCCGACACTCCAAAAATTCACCCTTCAATATCACAATTAAAAAAAGCTTCATCATTTAAAGTCAAAGGAGAGAGCCCGACGTCGGTAAAACCAAAGTCCTGTCTTCCTAGAAGCATAAACCCGGTGCGCGAGCATCGTTTTCTGAACTCCAAATCCCCGTTCTGTCTCACGATGAGCCGAGACATACGTTTAGTTTTTGTGGCTTTGAATGCCTTCTTAATATTGTGGCAGATGCTTAGCAGCCTGTAACAGCCAGGCTCACAGGTAGGCGCCTGGGTGGTCTGGCCAGCGCAGGGCACCGAGGCCGGTGATGACAGCGCGGGCTTGTTAGCCTGCCACTCCGCAGTGTCCTCACAGACCGCCTTTTTGCTCTTGATCTTCTTCGCGGTGATCCGTACCAGTATGTGTGCACCTTACTGTGTGCGTACTGCAGTCTCGTCTCCCTCGCCCTAATATTTGGCAGTTTTTGGTTTCATCTTTCTTCAAACATTTTGAATTCAAGACTGTTCAACTTTTGTGGATAGAATCTTTTTATTCTCTGTTTCTTTTTTAAATCTAGAATCTTACTATGTATTATCATCAAGCCTTACTCGATGCACAGCATTTGTCTTCACTCTATTAAGACTGCTACATCAAACTCTTTGCTTCTCTTGAAACGCTTATCCGGGTGAATTCTTGCTTTTTATTTGTTCATCGGTGTTCAAATTTTCTATTAAATTATATTTCCATTAAATTTCCTGAAATTCCCTTAACTCATTGAATCAAAAAATTCCCTTTGCCATGCTAAAATTAAAATGAGCGGTTTTAATTTAAATTCATGTCATTTATATCCCAACCGTATTTCAGGACTTCAAAATTTGAAATAAACACAGCCATGTAGCCGTTCAAGCTTAACACAAATTACATTTATAATCCAGAGTAATAGAAGTTTTATTCATCAGCAAAACAACTTTTCATTAAATTTGACTTCTAATCGCTCTTAAAATTTTCTCTGCCAGCCTCGGCAACTGAAGCTGGAATTCAGCGAGCGGCTTACGCACCACAGAAGCCCTTTGCTCGGTAGCGGTGTGTGGGCTTGATAATACATGCAATTATCGCCTAAGTTTTGCTATGATGGTGCAGTAAGTGTTCCAAAGTCACTATCTTTAGATCAATAGATCGGTTTTAATATAAGCTGAACCGACAAGGCATATCATTTGGCCATAATGAGAGCAATTCAGTGACCGTATTCAGTCCTATTGAGAGCCATTAGGATTTGCACATGAATCGTTTACAAGAAATTCGGGAATTTGAGCAGTTAAGAAAGGGTTTGAGCAGTCCCTATAGAGTGAGAACACACCCAATATTATTTGGCCCAACCTGTCACTTTCAAGTCATGCTCCTGCAATATCATTCATCTCAAACCCACAATTTTGGGCGCATAATTCAATATTATTGCCCTTATCTTCCAGTTGCAAGACATTTTGACCAGTTCGTTACGTGCAACCTTTCTCGAGGGGAAAAATTGGACAGCAATTTCATTTTATGAATAAGTTCAATTTGCATTTAAAACTTACAATGTACTTCAGATTCTTCAGTTTTAATTCCATGAAAACTTACAAGTAACAGAATAAACAATTTTTGTCTCCTGTTTTAATTCGTGGATGAATTTTTGGAAATACATAAAACGATGTTTTCAATGAAGCGGCCCAAAACTGACGCCAAAAGTATAGTCTAGAAGAAAAGTTCTACAGCACAGCAGCAGCTAATTTGGTTCTTTAAAATCAAAGGTCAGCAAGTCCTGTCAGTAATAAAACGAAGCTCTTGGGCCACATTTCACCTTCGATGCAAAGTTAACCTTTGAAACCCATTTGTGTGAATTAGCTCGCTGAACAGCCTGATTTTCAAGTCTTTAGGGCAGAATTTTTTCCCGTTTCTTTTAAATGCTAATGTAGGTGTGTGATAATCCCCTATTATGGAGGTGTACGCGCAGAAATGCTGGAGAATCTGGGAGAAGCTTCTCATTGCCCGCTCTTATTCAAATGGAGGCACATTAGGAAGTGATTTTCATTGTTGCAAGGGCCACTTGAGCGAGCCCTTAGCCGGACCACCGTGTAGCTCTGCCATGGCACCTAAGTGCTCTCGACTTTACCTTCCTTTAGAGGCCATGTGCCGAGATCGTGACTGAATTAGAAGCTTTGACCACTTGTTAAGCACATTAGTGCTCTAAATCAACAGAAACAAATATAGATCCTGCTTAATTCTCTCCAGTATAGATAACTATTCCCTCACGAGTTCTGTGCATGACGCACGACGTTCATACAACAAGTGCAGCTTCTGTGGTGTAGCTTCTTAAACTATCTTGGACCCCAAACTCGTCCCACAATTATTCTGAGAACTCCAAAATATCGAGATTTCGCACGGACAGAATCGGAAGGAACATGAGTAGTAAAGAATTTCCTATTTTTATATTCGTAAACTTTATAACAGTTTTTTTAATTCTGTATTTATAACGAGAAGTATTGTTGCACACTCCACAGGCGTGTCAGAGTGCCATGAGTGTCGTTGCGTGCGCCAGAACATCTCTCCTTTGAATCAACTAAGACTTGAGGGCCCGGCAGTGAAGCTCGAGGAAATAAGTGGTTGACCACATCTGCCGTTTGTTTAAACTGAAACTCACAGTTTTGAGCAGTTTTCCGCCGCACCTCTTGGGTGCTTAGGTAAAGTGCATGGATTCAGCAGCCGCTGAGCTAATTTTAACACCACTGAAGCAAAAGGAGTTATGCCCGAGTGTGATTCACAAAAAATTCTCAATCTTACTTTTTATAACCGTTCATAAATTGAACAAACCTTCAAGAATTTATAATTGTGCAAAAATGATGTTTCAGTAAACTATTGAAAGTGTAGTGGAATGGTAGTTTCAACAGGAAAAATATTTCAGCATTGAATTACTGTATAACCAGATAAATTTGAATTTCAAAGCGGAAATTAACCATCAGGTTCAATCCTCCTTTCATTTCCATAAACTTTTCTGAAACTATTCACATTTTTAACCCATATCTGCTGTTAGCCACTGTGTTCAAACCATTTCCTGCAGAAAGTAACTAGTATCTCAATTCACTGTACATTCCTGTATAAAATTATGCAACAATATCTCCACACCTCACCATACAATAACCCTCTGTTGTGCTCGGGAGTTGATGTAAATCAACTGGGATGATAAGTAAGCCATTTAAATTTCACTCTCAAGATGAATTTATTGGCCTTGTAAACGAATGAGTTTTAGCTGTGAATGTTAAGCTTGAGTGTAACCCGGCAATTTTCCCATTATTGCTTCTGGAGATGCAAATTGTTTGCTTGTCAGCAAATGTGTGCACCAATGCCTTTTTCTAGTGTCGAAAACCCTTCATCCATCGACAACCATGTTGCCATTTGAGCTGTTCTGCGCTGGTGATTCATCGATCGCAACTACATGATGCTGATCTGATGCTATCAGCAAAGTACCAGTGTATAATCTAGACTATCAGCAAATGTCTGCAACGCCTTGGACTGCGAAGCATTCCATTTTTTACTCACTGATTTCACCGCTGCGTCCATCTCTTCAAAATGGATCTGATCAACCACGAAATGACCTTGCACACAGAAACCGATCGAGTCCCTTCTTTCCAGTTTTTGGTAGCTGCGCTAAAATGATAAGAACTTCAGTCAAATATCATCATGAGAGAAAAGTGCTCAAATCTGAATGATATTTCGCTGACGTAAACGCGAAATAAATTAATACGCTAAGCCATAATATGGTATCTAGAAAACGTGAAAACTATTTATGAGTTTTCGCTACGGGTAAATATAGTAATAACTAATTGTTCCGTCAAAAGATAAAATCAAATGTTTGGTTATTTTCAAGCAGCACTGAATATCGATATTTACAGCGCTTAGTTTATAATTTCTGAAGGAGCTTATGAACTTCGTTCGGAATTATCTAAAATAACCTGTGGTTCACCCCTTGTCTGGTTACGAGCTACCAAGCAGCCTTGCAATAGACAACCGTAAGCTATAGGGTCGTATTCAGAATTTTGCTTTAGTATGGGCATATTCAATTTCAGTAGCTGCGAACAGCGGCTCAGAAACTTGAACATGCTTTTTGCACGGGAGCAGATATCACAAAGAGTCGTTGCTGAGAGGCCTCTCCATCCACTAATCGATGTTAAAGTTGCAGAAAATATCAGTTTGGCCGCTGCGATCGACATCGAGAGCAGTACAGTACATCAAGAGGGCCTCCTTAAACAAACACCCTCCCTAAATTGCCTTGAAAGTAATTGCTTGAGTCTGACATTAATTGCGTAGGGGTGGTGATCATCCACTTAACGCGGGCTTCTTCCTTCAGCTCTTTTAGCTAATTTGCTCGTGATGAGGTGCACTACAACCAATTTTTGGCGTATGCAAACGTCTCTTAAATACTTCCATGTATTATTATTCAAATGAGGACCTGACACGTTCGTTTTTTGTCCAGATTGGTATCAGATGCATCAGTAAGTTTTCGATAACCAAGACGCATTATCTGATACAGTAGTTTGGGCTATACTATGTTTATGGAGGAATGCGAGGCATGTTAACGAGCTTTTTATGCAAGAACCATGGAATATAAGAAGCGTTCTCTACTTGTTTTGCAGCGCTACTTACAGTAACGTCGCTCCTTTACTGAAATGGCGCGCAGGTGATGTACAACTTTTATGACTATACTCATCGCGGAAAAAATTGTAGGCTTAGCACGAAATGTAAAATTCGTACTTATATGTTAAGGCGATGCGAATATAAGAGGTTCTGCTATCGTCCATCTTCAAACAAGCACGCTGAACAGAAGTGTAAGTAAAAAATCGTACTGCGTAAAATTTGCTCTTCTGATTACAACTGAGTGAACTCTGCATTGGTGTCAAACTGTCAACAAACCCGCTTTTGTGACTCGAAATATCATCAAGATGAAAGGTCGCTTTGAAACGCCAATGTTTTGTTGCATCTACATACGGTTGTATTTTATTTTTGTTATCTCATTCTTAAATTATCCTTTGAGAGACTTTACGCAAATTTTTGTGTAATTAAGTCTTCCGTAATTAAGTCTTCTATCATTTGTCAGAAAGTTTTCATGTGCTTCATAAGAATTAAAACTTAATTCAGTGAAAAATATTTTTCCGAAGCTAATTGTGGATTAAGATTATTTCCCTGTCATACATTTGACTACACACCCTAGGCTACAAGTGCTTTCACTTTGATCGTCATAAACTTGACCAATAACATAATTTCTAAAATCATGCTTCCATAATATTGTATTCATACATTTTGATGAGGACACCAGACATAACAGGGCTTTGTACGTAATATACCCCTCAATTTTCGACGAAGAAAAGTTCCACTGTTGGTAATATTTCTTAAATATTTCGCCTGGAATTCTCAGGGAAAGGTTTATCATTTCCGTTAACATGCCTAAGCCGTGTTTAGTACGAGCACTCAATCAAATCGAGTGTTTTCTCTTTGGTGCCGTATCTCCTCTATGAGTATTATCCTAGTTAATTGTTACTTGGATGGTCCACGTAAAAAATCCTGATATTTTCTTTTTGACCTCTTGCGAATTTGGAGCGTAATGACGCTGCTCGCTGTGTGCTGCTAGTGTTGCTGCGCTGGTGCTGCAGCTCAGCTGTAATCAGTTTAGTTTAAACGCAAAACATTTCAAAAAATTTATTAAGTAGTAAAGCTTGGGTTAATTTAATAGCTTACAAGAGGATTGCAGAGTTTCATGTGACTATTTCCTCAATTAAAGAAACTGGTAGACAAAAATTGAACTTATGTAGCCATTGTTAATGCAAATGAATAAACGAATAAATGGCATCTACATACGGCTTATTATCTCGGTGATGCTGATATTATTGAACTGATTGACCTACATAAATAAGCTGCTCCACCTCCTCCTATACGTATCCAACCATAATTGTTTGCATGCAGAGCTTGGCGGCGCTACTTTGAAATGTAGCGGACGCTACCGCTACATTTCTTGAAATGCAGCTCCGCTTCCGCCATTGAAAATGTAGCGCGCTACTGCCCACCTCTGATTGTTTGTTGATTTCCATTACAAAGCATTGGATAGATAAAATATCCTTCCCAACATTTCTTGCGATATTGACAGTCGAACTTAATTATCATGGACTCATTCTTTTAATCAATCCGCATTCCCATAGCCAGAAACTGCTTGTTGTTGATGGGACATGTTCAAATTTTCTAGAAATGGTCGACAAGTGAATGGTACGTGTTTAATTATTTTCAAGTTCAAAATTGTAAAATGTTAATTGTTTTCTCCTCAACCTCTTGTCGCTGTTGGTCGTTCAAAGTGAATGGGGAAATATTTCAAGAATAACGAACTTTATACCTTGAAGAAAAGCGTGCTAGTACATGCTCGAACTCTATTTCTTTATTGTGATAAAATGTTAAAATTTAATTAAGTTATTATACACTTTTTGGAGAAATATTTTTCCTTCAAGTATCGACAATTTTTTATTGGCAAGTCAATTTTGGGTGCCGGTATAGTATGATATCTAGCGTGGATTTTCTCGTATACTGTGAAATCTCCAGCGAATTGAAATCAACTATTAAAGATGAAGATTATTTGGTTTAGGATAAATAAAACATTTATTACAAAACATTTCTTACAAAAGGATATTCTGTTATTATTTGCAAACAAATCTTGCATCGTTTAAGAAAGCAGCAAGTTGATCCTCGTGTTTTCTCATAAGTTTGCAGCAGTAATGGTCTACATGAGATTGGACATGCTCATGAGGTACTCCTCTTTTCTTTTTTAGTATGTCGATTTTTGGACATTTTACACATTTTTAGGAAATATCATTTCAATCTTATGCACTATTTACAAAATCGTATCATAGATACTTTACAATTATTATTGAAAAAGAAACTCAGAGCAAGAAATACATAGGATAAAGATGTTTGTATATATTAAAAACGAGGGTAGATATCATACTATACCGGCACCCATTTTTGTCCAATCGTCTTCAACTGAATGAAAATGTGAAGTGCTCTTGAAAAATTCGGTCAAGATCTCTTGTTTTCTTTTCTAGGTTTTCAGAGTTTTCTAGCTTATTCTCTAAAGTGAAGTATGTTCTTTGGACATAGCCTCGTTTGTTTTTTATCTAAGCTGTTGAATTTCATGAGTTTCTTTTGACGACTTTTGCGTGGTATTTCAAACACGAGTCGAGGAGTGTAGCTGAGTGCTTCAATATTGATGCAGACCGGCCTAACTTTGACGGACGAAATCAATTTGCTTCCCAAATATGGCATTATGGTGTTGTTCCCGTCCATTCTAGTCCATTATCCCCACCAAGAGGTTAAAGGAACAGTCGTTACGATCGCAATTCATGATTTTGAATTGCATCTCATAAACGTAATTCCAAAGTCATTTTTCATATTCCCAGTGCCTGCACACAAATGGGCATCAATTTAAATTAATCGCACGTTTTGAAATCAGTGGCACCAACCATCGGTGTCAATAAATTAGGCAAGAGTTCTTTAATGGTTGCCGGAGTCAGATCGAGGAGCTCGATAGCGATGCCCACGGACTTCTATTAAACTTACCTTATGGTTTCTTAGCACGGGCTCTCCGTACGTGCGTCTGTAGCTGCTCTGCATCATGCGTGCGCACACCAGAAGCGTCAGCGTAGCTGGAATACAGGATGTGCGCTGCAGAATTACGATATTGTGATGTTAGTGTCAGTGATTTATATGACACGATATTCGTCACGATTGTTAATCAGCGATGAGCGACTGTAATTATACATGGGGGCTATAGAGGTCGAATTCAAGTTTTTACCTAGTTACCAGTGTAATTCTAATTATCGTACGTTGTTGGCTCGTAACTACAATAAGTATATAATCAAATGATCATGACATTACTGCGCCACCGAAGCAGAAATAAAAAAAGCAGTTCAAAATTGGACTATTAATTTCGGTTTTATCCTACGAATTCATCGAAAACAAAACAACATTCAAGTCTCTAAAAAATTTCATCATTTATTGTGGATCTATTACCACACTTCGTAGAAAATACGTTCCATCTAAATATCCATCTAATTTACTCAAATGTTGGGACTACGAATGCCCAATTAACCCAAAATGATTTGAGAACTCACACAAGCACTTACCGGCGATGAAGTGGTTCCACACTACACACGAGCTAACTGAAGCCTGACATGATGGATCACATTTCACCTGATCTTTGTGTGCTGTTGCGTGCCTCCTCGCACGCGTCACTGGTGCTTGACGTAAAAATGAGCACTTCCTTCGTATTGAATAAACCTCACCATCGATGACCGACAAAAGGCACTTTGCTGCCTCTGGTTCAGCCCCTCATGATTCTCAAACGAGCCAGCTCGGTTTCTAAGGTGTCCAAATCTCCTTGAAGCTCAAGCTGGCCAATCCACTGCCTATTGGCCGACCATCCACGATCAAGAGGAGCAAAAACTGGTACGATTTAGGCGCTGAGCTGTCACTCTCTCAAATTTTGCTCCAATGCCCTTTGAAACTTATCTATGTAAATCACTCCTCGATTGCATGGGAACGTCGTAACGAGCGAAAAAACTTGCTGCATTAACGTATGCTTCGTCTTTTGCATTCGAAGAGCCTCGTCTGCAAGCCATCGCGCCTTCGATGACTGATCAGTCGGAGAGCAGGACTCCACCAGCGGCCTGTCGCCGTCCAGTCAGGTCTTCTGCGGTTCGTGTAAGACGTGAAACTCGCTCCAAAATTATACAATGCAATGACATCAAGTATTCGTCGCGAGGCCCTGTAGAGTATGAGACCTACTTTTCAAGTTCGCAGCACATTCAAGTCTTCACAGGTCCTTTGAGATATATGTTATTAATCGTTGTGTTTTCAAAAACAACGCTTTTAACAAACCTAATGCAGTATAGGACGTGCAGTGTACTTTTGAAATTCTTGAATTAAACACAATTGGGGCATCTGAGGTATAAAGTAGACCGTGAGGCATACTTTATTAGGTTTCAAATGCCACACAAGGAGGCTTTTGAGGTTCCGTGCACCGTGAAGTAAACTCATTAAGTTCTCAAATGCGGCGTTTTCATGGCATCTGAGGTGTCGTAGACCGCGAGACTTGCTACGGATAAAGTTCTCCAGTACAACATTTTAAAACTCTCATGAGCAATGAAACGTACAGTGCGTAGTATGGGAGATAGGACCTAAAATAAATTTGGCATTGATCTATTAAGGATTCAAAGTTTTAATAAAATGAACTATCATTTGCTCGCATCATCGGAAAACAAAATAAGACGCGAAATTCCTTGTATTGTCACAGAAGTGCGATACTATTGACTGCTAGCCAACCCTTAGATTAGTGATCTGTTAGGAAACTTTCATCATACATTTTTTCTTTTACAACTTCTCAATTCTGCATTTTGTTCGAGTTCTTCACGTGTTAAAATATGAAGATGATCACACATAATAGTTTTATCATTTTTACTGAAACACTCAATTGTTCAAATTGTACATCTTTTAGTTCATAAAAGGTAACGTTTTGATGTTTAAAACTAAATCTTCAGGCTGAAAATATACAGAAAAAGATTTCACAGTCATATCAATATAAAATTAAAATCTGAAATTCAAGCTACATCAGACAGAATAACTATTTAAAAAATCACAGCACTATGTGACTATAGAGCTCGAGTTTTAGATTTAAATTTTTGTAATACAATGTACATTCTTTTTAAACAGTTTGAACAATTTATTTACCACAGGTGATACAGAGGTAGAATGTTTCTTAAGTCTAGTACAATGTTCAAATTTGAGTATAGCTACCTGTGGGCCCGAATAAGTTCAGCGACTTCTGGGGCATCCTACCATCAACGTCATTCTAAGTCGTACAATAATGCCCTAATAATGATGAGAATAATGTTTAACCTAAAATCACTTAACCTAGTTTCGCATTAGACTGATCAAT
>JACJUY010002863.1:64030-80237 GCA_014220935.1 Platorchestia sp. MABIK | reverse complement strand
AATCAGAAATAGGAGAGGCCCAAGAACAGATCCTTGTGGAACTCCATGGTTAATTGTCTGTGGGTCTGATTTTGCGTCGTCAATGATAACGTATTGCTTCCGATTTGCTAGGTATGATCTGAACCAATCATGAGCAACCCCTCGTGTGCCATAACAGTTTAGTTTCGAGAAGTCCACACAGTCGAATGCTTTTCGAAAGTCAAGAAATACGGAGAAAACAAGCTTTCCTTCATCTACATTAGAGTAGAGGTATTGTAAATGATTTAATACAGCTTGTGTTGTCGATATTTTAGAACGGAAACCGAATTGTTTGTCGTAGAGAAAAGATTTCTGTTCAAAATACGAATACACTTTTTTGTACACAATTTTTTCGAATATTTTGCTAATGAATGGTAGTACAGAGATAGGTCTATAATTATTAATGCAATTTTTATCTCCATTTTTAAAAATAGGGGTCACTCTGGCAATTTTGAGAGAGTTGGGGAAGATACCTTGGACTAGTGATTGGTTGATAATATTAGATATGCACGGTGCTATTTTATCAGCTATAGCCTTAAGAACTTTAGTCGAGAATGTTTTTAATCCACTTGATTTATTTTTCAAGTTGTTTATGCACGTAATTACATCGGCGGGATTAGTTGGCGTAAAAAATAAAGAGTTGTGTTCACGGACACGGTCCATGTATTGCAAGTGGTCTGTAGGTTCACTAACGACACTCTCGGCTATATGTTTCCCTATGTTTATAAAAAAAGTCGTTCAACACTGTTGCAATATCTTTTTTGTCGTGATAGTGTACATTTTCGTGAACGATTGACTCAATTGTTTTTGTGGCATTAGTATTCGGTTTATAGCATGAATTAAGCAGACGCCAAGTTTTTTTAATATCAGTTTTGTATTCAGTAAATTTGCGCGTAAAGTAGTTTTGTTTCGATGTCCGTATTTGATTTGTCACATGATTCCTGAATCTGTTATACGTAACTCTAGATATTCGTCCTTCGTATAGTAAGGCTAGGTACGCTTGACGTTTCTTTATATTGATCACGATATCTTCAGTAATCCAGGGTTTTTTGTCTATTTTTCGGCGTAATTGTGCGGGTGATTATTGAACAACACTGGTTGCATGCGGTCGTTATAATTTCAGTTAGATTTAGGATTGCTTCATCAATGTTAATCGCATTATTGTCCAGTTCATGAATGGCCAATGATGGCATTAATTCCTCTAGAACATTTCGCATTGTTTCTAAGTTTTGTTCGTTTACACAATGATATGAAAAAGTCTCAGCCTGTGGGCTGGTACAAGGACGATAGACGTTTTTCTTGATGAGAAACACCGGGAAATGGTCAGATAAGTCTTTCATAATTGAAATGATTTACAATTTTATTTTTTCAAAGAAATAGGCTATTTCTCGTCCCTCCAAACTCAAGGACCTGTATTTGTTCGAGGAATGAGAGGCGCTTCCGGCGTCTTTTGCCAAGACGAGCGCAATTTTTAGCTTTCCTTAACTCTAACCTGCTCACTACAATTGTAGCTAACAGTTCAGCAGGCATGATTAAATTTGAACTGTATTTATTCTCATATGAAAATTTGAACCAAATTTCACAAACTTTCCCGTGATGAGCTAGTTCGGAAAGAGGAGTGCTGCACGTCATCAAGAATTAAAATCGTTATACTCGAACGCAGAAGCCCGCTGTTGGCATGCTAGCTCCCGAGGCTAGAGATCGTTCATTAATCAAAAGGAACTACAAATAACTGCAATATCGCAGTAACGAGAGCTGATAAAAATAAGTTACGAGCTCTTTCCTCGAATAATGGAGTTCTTGAGCCAAAGAATTAATTGGTGCATACAAAATTATTTCTTTCAACTCCTATCCTTCATTTTTGTAACGAAGTGTGAACTTGAAGCACATGATGCTAACTTAGTAGTCACTTTCTACTTGGCTAAGTATTCACACATGAAGTAATGCCCCACATGTTGTTTTGTCACATTGGCATACAGCCACACATCAAAATCGAGTTGCTTTCAAACGTCTTCAAATAGGATACAGTCTGTATTGCAATGAAATCCTTTTCGGATTTTCAGTCATTAACTGCAATTCATGACATTAACTGTAATATAATGAAGAACACTTTCAGTTTGTTAACTTTAAATTATGTAAAGCTTAAAATTTAACTAATAATATGAAATGCTGCGGGATTCTTTGTCATACGTATGGTAGCCTGTTCAAAAATTCCTTCAAGTGTATCAGATACAAAAGATGCCATAGTTCAATTAGAAACATTTTTCAATATGATTCCATTTCCCGGATTGGGTTTATGCATTGTCATTTCACTTCCCTTTTTTTAAAAAAATCAATATATCCCTTTGAAACATACCAAAAAGCTCATTTATAACTAAGAAATTCAGAAATGAAAGTCAAAGAGAAGCAAAATACTAGCAAAGCAACCATATTTTTTTTAAATAATATATAGCTTACATTCCTCTAACATGGAGATGATCAAAGCCAATCGAACCTCGATCATGGGCAAGGCGCTCCGCAATCGAGATCTTGGAAATGTTTACTGTTTTTTAGCCCAGAAACATGAGAGCCTCCCATCTGTGAGTCCGAGCTCATTTGCATACTGTTTTAGATTCTCTAGTTTGTATATTTTCATTATTAGACTGTAATGAGAGCGGCTGTAAAGCAGTATGATAGGTTGCGCGCAGCAACCAACCATTTGCAGAGATAAATTTCCTTCAAGTTCGGTTAGGGCAGCGCCAATGAGATGGGGCGACCGATATCAAACTTCGGACTCGAATTAAAGTAAAGTTAGATCAATAAGCACCTCGTATTTCTCGCTCTATTGAACACGCCATTAATAATGCATTCATTACCATGCGAACATTCGAGCGTTCTCGCGGTCCAGTTTCGTACGCCGCATCTGCAAGGTGTTGCTTCCAGACCCAATCTCCTCTGAAATCTTTGCTCTGCAGAATAAGATGGATTCTGGTTTTGGTTCTTATCTTCAATGATGAAAGTAAGTTGGTCGTGGGAAGGTTTATTGGATGTGACTAAATTCTAATCATTATTATAATATGCATTCTGGGTGAATGTGTAATTTATCCTTTTGCATGGCAAAAGTGTTGAATGATAAACAACTTCTTTTAAAATGTTTGAAACTTTGAGTCATTATGGGATGACTTTAGACGAGTGCGTCAAATACCAGTAGCTTCCATGACCTTTTGGACATGACTCATACTTAAGAATCACTCATACTCAATTACTAATTGTTCATCACTCATACTTAAGAATCCCTCATACTCAATTACTAATTGTTCTTCACTCTTACTTAAGAATCCCTCATACTCAATTACTAATTGTTCTTCACTCTTACTTAAGAATCCCTCATGCTCAATTACTAATTGTTCTTCACTCTTACTTAAGAATCCCTCATACTCAATTACTAATTGTTCTTCACTCTTACTTAAAGAATCCCTCATACTCAATTACTAATTGTTCTTCACTCTTACTTAAGAATCCCTCATACTCAATTACTAATTGTTCTTCTCTCATACTTTAGAATCTTCTACAGGTAATATCGACACATTGAGGGTTTGTTGCACAATAATGATCAGTACCAAAGGTAAGAAATCTGTCACGCACGCAGCATTGCAATTTTATGTGCATGGTGTTGTAAAGTTCATCTTTTTTAAGAAATACAGTTGGCACGAGGTATTCCATGCCCACTAGCGCTCTGTATTTACTGCTTTGACGTTCCAACTTTCTGTAGAACATTAATAGTATCATTGTTGCTGCGTGGTGTGCAGTTCCTAAAAACTTCTTGGAACCCATGAATACGTTTTATCATTTTATTGAAATTATCAGAGCGGCCATTTATGAATATATGACGAAAAGAAGTATGTTTTATTGCGATGATTGTACCCAGAACAGTATCAGTTTTGGATGATATTCATTTTTGTAATAATTTTCACAAATATTCCTGGTGAAAGAGCCACACTGACCGGCGCTAACACCTGCTGAGAGCTTTGTGCGCTCACTGCCACCTCTGCCATCTGCCCAACGATCAAACGAGTGGCCTGTTCTAAACGAGTTATTCCTTAAATGAACGTAATTTAATTGAAATTGTTAACCAACTAAAGCATTAATGTGTCCAATTCCCTCTCATTTCTCTTAACTACATGTTTTGACAAGCTTTTCTGCTGAGAGGATATATATTATACATGAATTGAATTATGCACCTATGTATGATTATTGATTTAATTTTATTTCCGTACAATAGAAATCCTATTTATGTTCACAGCTTTACCGGCTAATTATTTTTGTTCATTACATTTATAAAATAATTCATAACAAGAAAGATTCACTATGAAACTATGCCTCTTTTACGTCTATAATTTCGATAAATTGAGTAACAATAGAACAGCAATGTTCAACTAACTCCTCGGGAAAACCAGAACTGCTTATTGCTCAAGTCCAGTAAAATGCGATCTATAATGCGATTGGAAAATGAGAGTAAACAACAAGCCGCTACGTGGCCACTTATAGACGGGCTATATACGCTACTGACGTTATTATTAGACGGCACAATTCCATCACTTTGCATGCCTCTATTAAGCGGAAGATCTAAGCTCTCGCGAGGCAATGTTTGTTAAGGAGTAACCGCGAAATATTTATAGAGCTCATCAAAGTAGCAAGAAACGTTTTGGACGAAGCAAGCTGCAGCACGGATGCTATCAGGTTCCTGCGAATGCTTTGTGTACCTTGAGATTGCTTCTCGGTGTGCTCAAGTCGAGCTGTGCTCTACAATTTCCGAGGGTTGGGGTTTTATCTATTTGAATAATGGAGTCCGTGTTAGAGTGAACAATCCGACAAAAAACATGTGTTTCTGTGCTAGAAATTCGATCGTTTAATGGCATTGCTTGCTGAAAATTAGCCTTTGCATTGAAATAATGAGAAGCGAGCTTCTGAGACCGGCCTCGTGAAGCTTTTGGTAATTGTAGACGTCATCGAGGTCTTTCTGGTTCATCACAATAATAAATGCCTCTTGTGATTTATTTTAGAAGCATAAAGATAAAAGACCAGACCTTGTGAGTAAATTTACTCAATGTAATGGATGATTATATTTTTTTTTCATTTGCAAACTTGCATACGTATATGGGATCAATATCTGGCTGATACCATGAAAAATTTCATTAGCATTTGTGAATCCGGTTCGCACAAATGTGCTCGTATGTAACATGACGAAAATCTTCTCTCAATGATTAGATTAAACGGTTATCACTTCGTACTCATGCGAAATGTTCGTACAAAATTATTTCCTGACGAGGGCCAAAGGCTCTGAATTTAGAAATCTCACTATTTGTTCTTCCGAACTTTTCTTCAACTAAACAAAGAGATAGATCTGGCTCCTTGTCTTTTATGTATGCTTCCTTTTTGTTCACCGTGCATGATCGTAAGTTATATATTAGGAAGAATCCAATGGTTCAAATTGAAGTTAATACATAGAGATATCAGAAATTATAATCTAGAACATACTTTGAAGTACTCCCTCAAAATTATGGTTCGAACTGATGTTATACTCAGAGCAAGGAGCTACAGATCTGAAGCAATAGATCACGGGAGCTGCGGTGCGATCATGCAGATAGAGGAGGCCTGAGCAGTGCGCTCAGCAAGTACTCTGGGTTCTGGACACCAATTTTTCAGAACTAAAAGAAGCGCCGCGTCTGCTCGATGCTCGAAACGGTCATAAAACAGGTGGGGTAGTGGGTGCGATATATGGCACCCCGACCCGGGCGTTCTTTGTAACCCTAATTGCTCGATATAGCGCGTCAATAACAAGCAATAAAATGGTTGCGATGTGGATAGAGCGCCCGCATAAACAACTTTACTTCGAAATCATCTTTTCACGTTTATTCATGGTACCTATTTTTCATCGTGAGTAGGGTTCGCCGCATGTTAGATCCTTGTAATATGAGAGGGAAGAATGCAATACCCTGTCCTTCGGACCGGAAAAATGTCTTGTTCAGATCCCCTAATATTTATTATTCCAAGTTGTCTTCAGTGAACCTTGATCTCAGGCGAATAGGTCAACAGCTTGGCTCTCAATTTGAGCCTTGTTCGTTCATATCAAACTGAAATAACGTAGTGAGAAATAAAAAATTCACCGCATTTTTTAGGAAAAACGAAATCAGTGAAAAGTTTCCACTAATATGAAAGGCGCAACTTAAAGAGCTTTCAAAAGACTGTAATTCTCATTCTATTTTGCGGTGGCCTCACTTGAAATTGCTATCACTGTCCTGACGGTGACGACGACATTTTTTAAGTATTGTTACAAAAGAATAGTTTATTGCAATACATTCCTTCATACTGTGCACCCCTCACTGAAAAATATCACTTATTACAATAACAGTAAATTATTTCTCTCAGATAATTCCTAACATTAACAACCTTCAAGTAAAAACTAGAAACAACGCAGAACTATAACCAACGTCGCTATACATGCAATTGTCTTCCGTAAACGGGCGAAAGCCTCGAAACTTCAATCGTAAATCTTCACGATCTGATACGGATCCTTTCTTCAAATCTACATCCTTCCAGCAGGCAGGGAGATAAGCCGAAGCAGAGAGACTGTACTTAACTTTCGAGTCAGATCTAAACTGCGCGCCAACTTAGGTGAGTACGAGAATGTAATAGCTCCTCTGTGCTGTTGGAAACCCATGAGGCATGTGGTTAAGTGAATTCCCGCCTCAGAACGTGTTGTGGTGTTCATTAGGGACTTTGGTAATGTTAATACATGTAAAGTCGATCTTACTCGTTTCAAACAAACTTGAAACAATGAACTTAGGTAAAACAACGTCGGTCCGGCGATCAGGTTTGTTTATTTGTAAATACTTCAGGAACGTAAAGTAGATCTACGCCCCATATCGCATTCCCGGCACATCTCTTTGTGAAATGGTGATGTTGACTGCTTCCCTGGCTGGTTATTACTACTAAAGATGAGGATGAGAGTTTTTTTTAGATGCTCGTACGATTTTTATTGTTCATCTTTAGAAAAAATTTAATTCGGCTATCGCAAAGGACTCGCCTCGAACTTGTGATTGTATAATTATTCTCTAAAGTGTTCAATAAATAAGTTATTGCTGCATATTTCGAAGATTAACTAATAATTTCGATATGAAATATTCCAATTCCTATTATAAAAACAATATAAAAACATTTCCAAAAACAATATTCGTTTTCATACGCATGAGAAATGATATCAGTTGCTAAAACTTCATCAGAAACGGATGACTTTTGAAAAAACGAAACTATTCTGCGTCCGATGCATTACGATTACTCCTAAACGTAGAGCAGAGTTTTACTTCCGTAATTATTGCTGCTGCTCCTGAAAGAAATTCGCACAATTCTTAAAATCAAAACATTTATAACTAACAATTCTGCAGGTAAAGTTCAACTCAAGTGTGGACGCCGAAATTCATCTCACTGTTTTAAAATGAAACGAAGATTCTCGAAAAATCTGACCTGCTTAGCAAGAAATGAGATTCTAATGCCTATATTCATTGCAATCGACAAAAGCAAAAAATTTACCATTTCGAAATATTCAGAAAATTTTGTGTTTATGTTTTGAGTGTTTTCGAAGGTTACGATCAAATTAACTACTGAAAGAACATCAATTACCAATCATTTTATTATTCTACACTTTCATTCTACACTAAATAAATTTAGTAAATATTTCAATGAATTAAAAGACCAGAGCTTTATGTCGTCTTGATTTCACTCCAGCGAAATTTTGCCTCAAAAAATTTTAATCAATGGAACATTTAATGACTGCAGGAAATGGAAGTGTCCTAACTCGACTAAACGATCGATATTGCTACGCCAAAAAGCATCCAACTTAGGTGATGGTGCCACGTTTTGTAACGCCCGGTGCATCGCATAGAAAGTTTCCGAACCATTAGATGCATCTAGCGGGCTGTTGTTCGATCAGTCACAAATTTCAACGCGACCAAACCATTTATGCAGATATGTTATCCGACGCGCGCCTTGAACTGAGGTATCATGTTGTGAGGTATATATGCACGTAGGAGAAATTGCCGTTGTATCAAAAAATCTCGTACGAGTAATGTATGATAAAGAACCATTCCAGCAGAAAATATAGAAAATAGGTAGTAGATAATTGGATCTAGCTAGACAAAGACCAAAGGGAGTCTTGTGGAAAAATATTTCACGATTATAAAGATGATTTAATTCTTCAAATATTTTGTGAACGCTGCTTTCCTTTCTTTGATTTTTTCTGCAAGACATATATCTGAAACTTATATACTGAAAGGCCACGAACAGGTAATATAACAAATCCATGCAAATTTAAGCGCATGATACAAATCTCACATAGCTATCCTCGTCGATATTTTTAAAACAAACCATTATTATTGATGGGGGTGTCAACCAATTTCTTCTAAGCTCATATTGATTTAAATGCCCAAGTTGCTCCTCTTATTAGCAGACAGAAGTGTTCACCAACTAGAAAATGATAAAGATCGAGTACAACATATTTCCTAACAATTTGAAACAATTGGCAGAATCTAACAAAATCGCCATGAGGGTAAATTTAGAAGCTCACGTCATTCATTTCCCCAATCGCCCACAATGAAGAGAAAAACGCTCAGGTGTGGGAATTTCTGCACATCTTTCTGCAGCCAAGAAGACATATAGAACCATTCTTCGACGCCAGCGCGGACACGCGTTATAAGCAGACCTGAGTGACCTCACCTGACCGAGGCAGAATAACAAGCCCCGGAATAATGGAATCTTAAGGGCAGGACAGCAGCGTCTTCTCACCTCGAGCGACGCGTCGTCCGTCACGCCAGATAAGCGGGGTCGGAGCGGCGACCTCACCTTACTTTGCAGGTGGTGTGCGTGGCGGGGGAGCACCCGCTGCAACGCGCCAGTCTTCCTGCTAATGAAAGCTTCAGTGCCGTGCAGTGCCATTGGTGTGTAGTTAAGTCGCCGCGCTCTATCTTTACGTACGGCCCAATCGAAATAATCATCGAGATGATGTTTTGGATGGTTTTCACTAATTACGGTTTCGTGTGTCAAGGCCTGATTTATTTTCGTACTCAATATCTTATAGAAGTAAAATTATTTCGATGAAAAAATAAAATGTTCATAATGACTAATAAATATTAGTCTGTAAAGCTCTTAAGTAACATAATCAAAATTTAATAATAAAGTTCTCTTCGAATAGTCGCAATCAAAATTACTACACTGAGAAGTAATTAAAATTAAAAAATTTAGAAAGTAAATGGTAATGTTCTACATCCTTCTTTATTGAAGATTTCACTGAAATATCTCGTTGCCCATTTAATCAAAAACGAGCACACGTAATTTCTCGGATTTCGAATGACTAATCAATGTCGAGTTACTATAACATTCAGTTATAAATTGAGTTCAAATTTCTTGAATCTGAGAAAGCGCGCTCTCACCTTATTTATCATGCACACGACAGCAGAAAAAACTCCAATAGCGCGAATGTGAAGGCTATGTCACGGTTTACTCCAACCCGTACTTACTTACTGCCAGCAGTCACCACACATCCGAGCCGTACATTGCTGTTCTACGTCCTGCGTTGATCTCTTGTTTCTATGCTTCGCTCTAGGTCGCCTGGGTTAGCTTCAACTGATCTTTTTCTTTTTAAAATTTTTAAATTGAAGTTTTTTACGAGAAATTCAAGTGTGCACAAATTTTATGGGCTGTAACATAAGGCACTCTAGCCAAAGATGAAGCATCGAACGAAAGTAGAATATAATACGAATTATGTATCTAAGTTAAATGTAAATAAATCAGACATTAGCCTTCATAATGGATTCCAATTGTCAACTATAAATTGTCTCAAAAATTTCCAATAGCTAAGTTGAAAGGAAGTCAAAATTGCAAAAAACATCTTCTAAAACACTCATAAATGTAGACAAAATATTAGTGTTAATTTGAATATGACATCATAAATTTAAGTTGAACACAGCATTGTATAATTCATTTTTATTTTTGTCAGTCGTAGAATAAGCATTATCCTAATTTATAGTTATAGCCATGCTCAACGCGTTTCGTATATCACGTTGAGCCTTGCAATCAAATTTATCTGCAAAATGAGCACATGTCTAAATGCGCGGTCTTACTTCAAAAATTTGACACATTTTTTTCATCCTCCCCCTGAAATTACGCCAAGAAGAGTGATAATCTTGGGTGTCTTGAGAATTTAATGATTTTTAGGATATTTAGAGACAGGTATTATCACAATTTTTATTCATCATGAAGGCTGATCTCGGTTGTACAATACAAATAGTGTTATCGATAGCAAATTTAATTTCCCGTGGTCTCCTTTTTCTTTTTATCAAAATGAATTTCTTTAAATGAAAACACCAGGAGAAAACATTCTATTAACAATACTTTCATTTGTGTGTTTATTTCTGAGAACATGAGAAACAAGATTGATTTCAAACCTCCCCTTGTTTGCAAAATTCTAACAGTGGTCATGAAAAATATATGATAATGCCACATTTTTTCGGGTTGTGGACTCAAAAACTGCTCTGAAAACTGCGCTGTCGGAACTTGTTTAAGTTTTATTCATATTTGATGATCATAACGCAAGGGAAAATTTACCCTTGGTATTAACATCCCCAGCCGATATTTTTTAATTCATAAAAACTGAACAAGACATAAAGGTTTTCAAAAAGCTTAAAACTCCTACCCTTATTCTATTAAATGATGTGAATACTTTCAATAACACTCCCTCAACTCATTTATATGTTATCAGAATCGTTTACTTGTTTTTGCCTTATTTGTCTTAAATGCTTTACATTAAATGTTTTGCATCTCGTAAAATTACTTTATGGCAAAGAAAACTACCAAATTATTTACCGTGTTTGTTAATCGGTGGTTCATTCTTCATCTAAGCTTTTTGAGAAGCCAACTGTATCAAGTGAATTATTGCTTGAGAACAGAATGGTTTAAAAAATATAAGACTGAAATTTTCCGGCTGTTAGAAACGTATATTGACTCAATGGTACAATTCATAAGCAATTATTTTACACCCTTCACAAATTTAGGGAGAAATTACATTTTTTTAGATTTTATTTCGAAACGTTACCAAATCGAAACGGTCATGAATTAGACTGAACTAAATTTAAAGCGTAATTCTACTTTAAATTCCCCCATTATCTCCTCTTGTTCAGTGAGAATAGTTGCCTAATTCAATTAAGTTTTGGTTTTCCAACTCTTAAGTTTAATGGAACTTTGAACAGTATTTTCGTACATAAATGCGTTCTCTGTGAAAATTATAATGTAACATTCTTACAATAAATCAAAACCTAGCTCTTTTCAACTGCACAATGACCAAATAAGTTCAGCAAACCTAACCTACTCCAGCATAAATAAAATTACGCGTCTCTTTCTACAAATAGAGATTAATACAGGTTTGTTGCTAAGAATGTACACCTTTCAAAACTGCTATAACTTTTTTCATAGATAGGATTGGAAAATAAAACTGGTATTATTGGAAAGAAGGAGTGTTAATTTTTCGTTTTTATTTTACTTTGCTGGACCTATGATTCAAAATGCCGACCACGAGCGGCTGATTGTGCGTACCACTTTCAGAACTTCACTTTTGAGGTCTTCTCGAGTTGCTGGATTTATACGTGGAACGAAATACGTGGTCTTTGACATGACCCAAAGGAGGTAATCTAACGGGGAAAGGGTCTGGTGATCGTGCCGGACAGGGAAACGAACTCTTGTGCGAAATTAACCTGCTGGGAAATTGCTGATTTAGCCACTCCATGGATGGGCCCGATGTGTGAGGTGGAGCTCCATCCTGATGAAACAATAGTTCTTCTGTATCTTCATCTTCAAAAATTTCTACCAATATCTCGAGATATCTGTCGCTGGGCACCGTTGCTGCGTTGTTAGTGTATTCATCTTCAAAAAAGGATGGGTCACAAATTTTTGTGGCACTCATGCCACACCGTCACTTTTGAGGAGTGTTATGGCTTCTCCACCTTCAATTCTGGTCTTGGTATCGACCATTTTCGATAGATTTGTTTATTTGTAGTTCCATTTAAATAAATTTGAGATTCATCGTTAAAAATTATATTGTTAAATTGGATGGTATAGTTAACCCCATATCTTTGATTGATTTTGACTGATTTATTTCAATTTTGAAGGACTTTAGGTACAGATCTTTCTTCAAAAAAAGCCATCACAGTGCTTCTGTTAATTCCAGTTAGTAACGTTAATTTCCGAATCGAATTTGTGTTCATTTTGGGTTATAGATCCAAGTCTTTCAACATTTTCCGCTGTGCGTTCTGAAATTTTTCTTTCAGATCTTCCTTTGATAATGTTTCTCACAATAAACTGGGATTACCACTTTTGGGAGTTCCTCAGAATCGTTATTTTGTTAGGTTTGAATCGGTATTCCAAGAAGAATTTCCTCTGAATCCCGATAATGGATCCAATATTCTTCATTTCTTCGATGATGAACTTGCGTTGTTGAAGAGTCACTTGTGCCATGTTTACTGATTATCTTCTCTCTTGCACCCTTGATGTTTATGCTTATTTGGAGGGTATATCAGATACGTAAGAAAGCATTGAATTCTGTCCTTTTGGATGTTTTATGTTATAGTTTCTTATTCCATAAATTTAAAAAGGTATCGTGATTGGAATTTAAAAGAAATACATTTTAGGAACCACAAAATAGGAAAGGCGACCTCGCCATCACTCAATACACGTGTGCCGTAGCCAAATTTCCCTTCGACAGTTATCATTCCTTGTTTGCATTTCTTACTTAATACTCTACGCTCTTATGCTAGTTGGTATTTGATTACATTGTTCTTCTCAAATATTCTTTAGCTCAGGGAGGTATTCGAAGCTCTCAGTTGAATTTAAACTTTGATATAACTCAAGAAATTCCCAGTTGGGCTTGAGTCTGAGAACCGTCGTGGTCATTCAGTGTTTTGGCATTCTCTTCAGTGAATTATTTTTTCGAAATTTTTGATAAGTTGAGAATTTGATAGTTTTCCCTTCACTTCAAGTGACAACCTGTAACAGTGCGCGGTCGTTTCTGAGGAACGCTAGCGTTCAAGTGTCCCTAAAATAACCTACTCATGAAAAAACCTTCTTTGAAACTCTAAAAGGAACTCTTACAAACATAAGTAATTGTTACTTTCGGGATTCTGAGCCAAATTCGAACAAATTTCTGTTTCTAATTTCTGACTATGGAAAAAATGTATTATTCACGATGTACTACACATTTTCAGTTTTTCATGCATTCCTCATTTGAGCACCATCCACTAAATTAATGCAATGATCTGTAAATGAAAAAATTTTAACTCTCAAGAACCTATAGCTAAAATTATTCATTTATGGTACCAGTTTCACGGTATCATCCGAGAGCACCGTAGACATTATATGAGAGAAAAGAAGATATAACGACTCAGATATTCCTATCAATGCAAACAAAGCTGTCAAAATGGAAATATGTGTAAAATAGCAGTTCTCTTGAGTTGAAATGACTGGACCAGTGGTCTTGCGTAAAGACTGTTGGCTGTAAATGTGGCTGTTCTTTCTTCTCTATCGTAATCCGGCATCTTGCGTGATAGGTGTCAGAATTCATTGGACTTGGGTAACACTGAGAATGGGATACTCCGCTCGTTCCTGTTACCATATTCTATTTTGATCTGAGCAATAATCTAACTGATGTATCACTAGTAGAAAATAAATAAGTGAAAATACATTGTTTACGTTACTAAAAGGACACGAGTGCTGTCCTCAATTTCTCTCCATTGTGTTATTCATGAGAACTCCGGACCTTGCAAATTAGCATCTACTGGATGACTTGAAAAACCTCTTTAAATGCATTTCAACTTTTATATGCATTCTCTCGGCTGAAGTAGAGATGATTATTCTTTGTTTAGTTCGAAGATGAAAGACGTTTTGTGAAGACCGATAAGGTGCGCTCTTTCGGCTCCGAGCTAATTTCAATTAAGAACCATGGTAAAGTTGCGCAAAAAGCTGGAAGACTTCACTGCGATCCATCTGAAGCTGATGCGCGACATGCTCTTTTGTTGCAAAACATCGTCGGTGCTGACAAATTTCCTTTGAGCTTGCTCAGTCCTGCGTCCAAATTCAACTGCGTTAACAATGATGGATCGAGATAAGAATTAATAAGCCCCGCGCAAATAGAGGGTAAGCTGATGCCATCACAATGAAGAAGAGGCGGAGGCGGGGCCGGCCTGTAGAGCAAGTGTTGCAGTGGGGCAACACGCCTGCCTCCATTCAAGCTGCGCACGACTGCGTGTATTGGCTACGCGCTCATTCTTCAAGCGGTGAGATTTTCTTAGCTGATTGCCAAGCTGCACCGACGACAATGTTCAAACAAGAGGTGCAATTTAAGTGAATACACAATAATATGCTTACTAATACTGCAGTGTAATAGCTGAATTCTGTATATATGAGGTCGAGAGTACTACAGAAAAGCAAACATTTTGATTACAGGTTTTTGTGTTTTGAACAACAAGCTTAAAGAGAAATTGACATGGTATACAGTCTTCTCTCAATTAGCGTCCGTGTTGGGTTCCAGGGCTAGTAGTAGTATAGTAGTGTATACTGTATAGTAGTGAAGTAGTAGAATTAGTAGTAATAATAGTTTATGTTAGTATAGCGTAGATAGTTCGTGAAGTTGCGATACTATACATTTATTTCGTTGTTTACTGAATGCATATTTTAAGCCTCGATAAACTTTCACGTCACCGGATAACTCACCTTCTGCATCATTACTCTCGCTTACTTTCATATGAACACCTTGGTACTACATTTATGAAAAACTGTCAATATAATATATAGAGCATTCGTAATTGTTGATCATTTTAAATACTAAGCTAATCTCGTCCGTTACGGACAGAATGTTTTTGCAACATATCATATAATATGTGTTTAAATTTATTTTTAGCTAATCCTTTTAAGTTTTTCATAGGCTAGCACATGCTCATTTCATCACTAAAAAGGGAAAAATAATGAAGGTTAAAATTATTTTATATCCCTAGCATCTCACGGGGCTGTATTGGGACGAACGACCGTACGGAAATTTGAGTGTTGGTTGTTACAAATCAAGTTCAGTTCCATCGTTTACCCAATTAATCCCTTTAAGTCGTTTACCCAATTACTCCCTCTAAGTCATTTACCCAATTACTCCCTCTAAGTCGTTTACCCAATTACTCCCTCTAAGTCGTTTAACAAATTACTCCCTCTAAGTCGTTTACCCAATTACTCCCTCTAAGTCGTTTACCCAATTACTCCCTCTAAGTCATTTACCCAATTAATCCCTCTAATTCGTTTTCCAATTACTCCCTCTAATTCGTTTTCCAATTACTCCCTCTAAGTCGTTTACCCAATTACTCACTCTAATTCGTTTTCCAATTACTCCCTCTAATTTGTTTTCCAATTACTCCCTCTAATTCGTTTACCCAATTACTCCCTCTAAGTCGTTTGCCCAATTACTCCCTCTAAGTCGTTTACCCAATAACTCCCTCTAAGTAATTTACCCAATTACTCCCTCTAAGTCGTTTACCCAATTACTCCCTCTAAGTCGTTTGCCCAATTACTCCCTCTAAGTCGTTTACCCCATTACTCCCTCTAAGTCGTTTACCCAATTACTCCCTCTAAGTCGTTTACCCCATTACTCCCTCTAAGTCGTTTACCCAATAACTCCCTCTAAGTCATTTACCCAATTACTCCCTCTAAGTCGTTTACCCAATTACTCCCTCTAAGTCGTTTGCCCAATTACTCCCTCTAAGTCGTTTACCCAATTACTCCCTCTAAGTCGTTTACCCAATTACTCCCTCTAAGTCGTTTGCCCAATTACTCCCTCTAAGTCGTTTACCCAATAACTCCCTCTAAGTCATTTACCCAATTACTCCCTCTAAGTCGTTTACCCAATAACTCCCTCTAAGTCATTTACCCAATTACTCCCTCTAAGTCGTTTACCCAATTACTCCCTCTAAGTCGTTTGCCCAATTACTCCCTCTAAGTCGTTTACCCCATTACTCCCTCTAAGTCGTTTGCCCAATTACTCCCTCTAAGTCATATACCCAATTATTCCCTCTAAGTCGTTTGCCCAATTACTCCCTCTAAGTCGTTTACCCAATTACCCCCTTTAAGTCAT
>JACJUY010002863.1:39154-64011 GCA_014220935.1 Platorchestia sp. MABIK | reverse complement strand
TACTCCCTCTAAGTCGTTTACCCAATTACTCCCTCTAAGTCGTTTACCCAATTACTCCCTTTAAATCGTTTACCCAATTACTCCCTCTAGGTCGTTTACCCAATTACTCCCTCTAAGTCGTTTACCCAATTACTCCCTCTAAGTCATTTACCCAATTACTCCCTCTAATTCGTTTTCGAATTACTCCCTCTAAGTCGTTTACCCAATTACTCCCTCTAAGTCGTTTACCCAATTAATCCCTCTAATTCGTTTTCCAATTACTCCCTCTAATTCGTTTTCCAATTACTCCCTCTAAGTCGTTTACCCAATTCCTCACTCTAATTCTTTTTCCAATTACTCCCTCTAATTTGTTTTCCAATTACTCCCTCTAATTCGTTTACCCAATTACTCCCTTTAAGCTAATTAATCAATTACTCCCTCAAATTCGTTTACCCAATTACTTCCTCTAAGTTAATTACCCAATTACTCCCTCAAATTCGTTCACCCAATTACTTCCTTTAAGCTAAATAATCAATTGCTCCCTCAAATTCGTTTCCGAATTCACGTAAAAATTTCGACATATTTACCACGATTGCAGAATATCAATCTCTCGAAATGATTGCAGTCTACAATACTCTCTGAGATAATTCTCTGTTAGGTTCATTTTTCTTGATGTCAAGCTTCTACTAACAACTTATTTATTATTTCCAAACGCGACCACGTATACACGCATTTGATAACATTGATGGACTGAATGAACCAGTTGTGTGTACAGGGTGGCGCATAAGTAACGCACCCTTTATAAGGTAAATTTTAAAGATTTATTACCGCAATATACACTGGGTATCTGTAGACAGGATACGACATGTAAATAAACTTTAAGAGTTCCTCTTTCGTTTGCAATTAACCCTATCGTTATACCCTTCATAGTTTATTTATTATTAATTTTTTAAAAGGGTGTGTTACTTAAGCGCCACCCTGTAGTTACTTAGGAACGTATATTGCGAGCCAGCTGAAAAGCCCCAACGCAGAAGGAAAAGAATTTTAAGTAATTTTACCACATGATCCAGATACAGCAAAACTCGGTGATTGGAACCTGTGAACTGCTCTTAATCCATAAGGAAATATCCCATGCTCTTAATTATGACTTCCCTGATGCCTAAAAAAGGCCTAGTGATGTACATTTTTTATAATATAATACCAACAAAATTCCATGAATAATAAGTTGAAATAATTATATCAGATCTCTTTTTAATTTCTCACATTGATGTACAAATGACATTGATTTGAAAAATGAACTGACGTACGTGTAAAAATCCTAGTTGATGTGGGGCGGTAGATTGAGACACTTTCTTCAATTGAGAAACTTGCTTCATGTCGTTATCCCAGAACAGGATGATTACTCATAATAATTGGAGCAAACATTTATTTCAATGGCGTATCTTACCTACGAGCATTGATACGAAAAAGATGACTCCAACTTATGGTAACTCAATGAAAATGTTACAAACCGATATCCGGGAAAGAAATTGCACATTTATAGCGGTTGACTTTGAATTTTGTAGTATAAAATTTATAAATGTATATTTTGCACGTAATTTTTCGTATGTTTTTACAATGGGAATCGACTTGCTTGGTTTGTATCATAGATCCCATTCAAATGTTATAAAAACCTGGCATCCGCTCACTTTTGTTTATAAGTAAAAAAAAATGCGTAAAAATTGAAACTAATTTTAAGAAAATGCAGCTTATCCTGAGGAAAATGATACAGCAATATTTTTCAAAAACTTTTTAGCGAATGATAATTATATAATAATACACCAGTTGTTGCTTGCTTGGTTGGTGCGTGTGTCTGTGGCGCTCTTCCGCATGCTTAATGACCGTCTCTGTGATTCGAATTTCATAAGGGCAGTAGTACAAGAATATTTTAATCCCGGGTACTATTAGGATGAATATGTTTGTTTGTCATCCACATAAGGAAAAATGTCTAAAGAAAATATCGAATCCCATCATTTTTTACGGATCGTGAATACACTATATATATAGTTGGACAATAAAAGATGGAAATTTTGAATTTCAACGGTCTCGAGTTTTTAGAATTAGGGCGTTGCAGTGGAACTTCAACGATGAAGAAGTGCAGAAATAAGTACCGTTGTTGCTGTTACAGGACACGCAGCGAAGTGATGGCGGTCAAATTAGATTGTTTGTTCAAGAAGAGCATCTGTGCAATTATGAACATGGCTGCAGCGCTCTAAACTTTTGGTTCAAGTTATCATACTAGTGAGCTTGACGTGGAAAATAATTGCAGCTGTAGTCATGCTGCTGAAATTCTGGATGTAAACAATAATACAATTACTAATTTAACTAACAGTGTTAAAGAAATTATTTCTGATTGCTTTATAAAAAATGTATTAAACACAGGAGGAGACAATCATGTTGTTGAGATAGATGAAGATAAATTCATCAAATAGGCCCAATAAACATTAGAAGAGATGATATCAGAAAGTTTAAGTTGAATGAATATATTTCCTCTTCGAAATGTCTCATTACATTTCAAGATAAAAGGCAATTTCACATAATTGTATTTTGTAATATCTATCTAAATATCCCCATCCTTGTTAATGTATAACTGTACAGCAACTAGCAAGAAGATAATAATGAAGTTAAAATGATGTTTCAATTTTAACGCAATTTTTACTCTGATGTGTGAATTAGCAGATCAGAAGTTGACGAAAATTGTCAATGTCCATTACATGTTGACAGGAATACTTCAGCAAGCAGCGAACTTCGTGCCGGACTGCGGAGGAGAGCCAAGAAGTGGACTTGTTCGATGACTCCGAAGCGCTCGATGAGTGGAACCTGCGAGCTGCTGTGTGTACGCAGCTACAGCTAACCTGAGGGAAATATTCCGTGCTCGTAATCATTACTTCTCAGGAGCATTAAATCGTTTGGGTGAAACATTCATTCTTAATTTTTTATTCTTTCTCGAATTTTTCCAAAGACTAAATACACATTTTATTCGATATTCTTGATTCTTCCCTTTTCATTCAAAATTTGAGCGAACTCAGAAGTTTCTGTCTTCCCTCTTACTATTGATGAATTCGTGCATAGTAACATGTACTGTAAAATTTCAATTCTAAATCTCAATGCGGTAAACAAATATGCTAAAGCAGCAAACTTACAACCTCTACAACTCACAATACTAAATTCTTGTAATGTACATAGAAATATTTAAGTTGATGGCAGTAATTGATCAAAATACTGGATTCTGTATCATTTATTCACAAAGTATAATCTATTGATGCCATAAAAAGGATTTCTTGGAAAGGAAAAGAGGAAACAATTCATTTATAAAAACCAAGAATGTGGAGAATTCACATTCTTTTTACGGAAATATTACGTGGGCTTGCGATAAAATGCACAACGTTCCTCACAGCTGACGTATATTTATTCAAAGCAACATGGAAAACTATTGTAAATTTCCAATTTGGAAGTGCGAGCATTAAGCATTAAATTTTCTCTGTGATTGTTTTTTATATAATTATTTGGTGGAAAGAAATACCAAGGTAAAGTTCACGATGACGACTGACGGTAAACAACGATCTTCTGGGCTTTAATTTGCGGGTACAAGATTTGCTGGTCATCCATCACCTCGTAATTGAGCTTTCAGAGTCTCCGAGATTAAGGAAACTTGCAGCCCTCACTATTTAATGCAAGATAAATAATTAATTCTCCTCTTTCGTATTCATTGACTTAAACGCCTGGCTTGTGAAGCTAAACCCCCAGTGATTAATTCTTCTCTGCCGAGTAAAAGTTAGTGGCGTTTTTTCCTTTTGCTTGGCAAAGATTACACACACACTTTGTTCTCAGAAAACTGCATTTAGTTAGTGTAATTTTTTGCGTCGTTAGTGTAGTGAATACGATAAGAACGCCTACGCACTTAAATAAGATGAGGGATCAATGTAAGAGATCCATCATACTCTTGTGTAGGAGCTCGGCATCACATCTCCACACTAGCTGCTATCGATGCCCCTCGTTGGATCATCAGTCATAGCTCGTAACATCACCGCAAGTTGGTGAAGGCTCACCGCGATAACGATGAAAGCTTTGGTGTTAACACTAAAAACCTAATTCCCGACACCCAGCTTCGTGTCGAGCTAATGATATCCCGGCGTAGCTGCGAAATTTTTCGATATGAGGCTTTTGGATCGAAGAAAAACGTAGAAGCCTCAAGAAGCACCGCTCGATCATGCTCAAGTGCAGTCTAATATTTCGTTCCAGGAAATGTAATCCAAGTCGAGATCGTAGATGAGTGGCGTTAAATAACGGTTAGCAGCCAGCAACAGGGCTTGGTTTTGACAACTAGGCCTTTTAGGCCTTCGTGTCCTATAAGCAGCCTGCATGATGAATGCTGCCCCCGAAGAAAAACAATCCACCCTATAAAAAGCCAACGGCGTGTATTTGCATATACGAGTATGTAGAGCAGGATTTGCCATCTATTAAATCATAATGGACCAACGCTTTGGTAATAATAAAAAGGAGTTATACTCGATACAAAACTAAAATATAATTTGAAAAGTAAAACTAACATCTTCGGACGCTTTTTCGTCACAGATTTTCTAGCGCAGGTCTCTCGGCAATGGATCATAAATCAAACAACTGTCATATATGGGTGAGTGAATGAGATCATCACTTAGACGAACATAGCCGCTCAGTACTGCGTAACTGCCACAACTGCATGGTTATGTGTCAATTGCTATCACTCGTATAATGACCATAATAACCACCACACTAAAGAAAATTTGACATTCCGATTAAAATGGTTTTGTGATTGCTTTAATTGCGTCCGCCTTGAAAAGTAGTTAACGATTTCTGTTAACTGAATTTATTTTAGAAACTTGGGTGGGATAAATGTTTCCGCAAGGATAAATCAACTTATGTGCATCAATTATTTAAACTCTAATTGCTAGGCCATTTTCCATTGTATTGATAACAATAATACAATAGTCATTGCTAATCGTTCCAACTGTAATTAATCAGGCTTTTGTTCGTCATTTCCGATGCAATAAATCAGCTTTCGTTTATTATCTTGGCAGCAGCAGATCGGCTTTTGTTTGTTATTTGGCGGTGATTGATCGCCTCTGTTTAATTGTTAGCGCATTAATAGGTCGCTTTCGTCTATTGTTTTGGCAAGAGCTCGATTTTACGAGGCATTTGAGCGGTACGATAGAGGGTTGCGATAGAGTTGCATTTCTATAATAAGAGACCGGATTCTGCCAATCTCGTAGTGATCGAAAAGCATTCGGCAAACTTTCATTAGGCAAAATGCTTACAGCTTTCATCATGCTCCTGTAAGCTTTCATTAGGCAATATACCTACAGGAGAAACTTCAGTACTTAAGAAGCTATGCTTATCAAGATAGAAAAAATATACAATGATATGGACTAAAAAAAATTAACTCTCATACTATTGCTTGATCTCTCCAACGCTTTCGACAGTGTTGAGCATAAAAAACTTCTACAAAAAATATCGAACCTCAGAATAGACACTCAGTGGCTTGAAAGCTACCTACTAAACCGCTCTCATGCACTGTGCTTGAATACCAAAATGTCACCATACATACCAAATAATTTTGGCGTTTCCCAAGTTTCAACCCTCAGCCCGCTCCTATTTTCCATTTTCGTTAATGATTTCCTCACTATGCCGATAAAATAAAAATTTCCATGTGTGCTGATGATGTGCAAATTGCCTTGACAAGTTCAACAGCGGATTTGAAAGAAATACAAGCCAAGGCTGAAGATTTTTAAGAAACTTGAAATTTTAGTATGACTATAATGGCCTCAAACTTTACGCAAGTACAACACAATGTATTATTTTTTAATCACATAATACGATCAGAAATTTATTAAAATGTACGCTAACGTTTGAAGACGATAAAATTGAACAAGTAGATAAGGTAAAAATCTTGGTGCTTGGTTCGACAAAAATATGACTTTCAAACCACCCATAGACACAATGTGCAACAAAATTAACGGAACCTTAATGTTCTTTCATCTCGTTAAGGACACACTTGACGAAAAATCTAGGTTATGTGTGATCCATTCTTTAGTTTTATCGCGTCTGGACTACTGCAGCCTAGTGTGGGGAGGCATACCTCAATATCTTCAAAAAGAGTTGCAAAAATGAATGAACTTCGCAGTGGTATGCAAAGGTAGTTTCAAGAGACGAGATCATGCCACCCCTTTTTTAGAAAAGCGGCTGGACCCCAATTCCAGACAGATTCATAATCCAAAAATCTCGACAACTGTTCTCATCTCTGTACCTCCCTCAGAGTAATGCAGATGTGTTAAAAAAATTTCTATCCAATATTCCAAACAAAAAAACAAATCGGAGGAATGATGTCTTTATCAGTCACCGTTCATCTGACGTGGGACAAAAAGCTCTCACAGTTTCTGGAGCTCTTTTGCGAAATAAGCTTCCATGGCATATAAAAAACTCTAAAACTCTAAAAGAATTTGGGGTGAATGTGTCACGTCATTTCCCATCTCAGTCATAGGGAAAAGTGGACTGCAGCACTTCGGTGTGAATTTCGCACTAAAACGATAGCCAAAAATATACTCATTGCTACTTTGGGGTCAGCATTTCAAACTCTGCGAAGTTGGAATGCCTACTTATTTTTATTGACTTTGTACACTTCCTCAACTTACTCATAAATAATATCAATCTCACACCGTGACTATTTTATCGCATGGACCCAAATGTGGTTAAAGAGAATATTGAGTGGATGACAAACCTAAAATTTTTTTGTTGTTGCTCGCAAACTGTAATTTGATTTTCCCAAAATTTTTGTTAGAAAATGGTGAATTATGTCTTTTTTACATTCACCATGTCCCTCTAACATTTACCTTAATTATTTGTGTGGACTACAATGAGCAACACAGCCGTCAGCTCAATGTAGCAGGACGAAGTCCGTTTTAATGAATACAATTATTTTCTATTTCCTCTGTTTATATTTACCATCAGTACGATGAACAAGCTCTGAAATTCATTTTTTTTTTGTATATCAGCTCACATGTTTCTAGATGCTAGTGTTGTGCTATGTTTTTTATAAATTAGTTTTGCTTAACGTTGTCTCGCTACTTTGAAATCTTGTACGACGGAGTTTCAGTCGAGTTCGGTAGAGCGAACTCGTGTCTTTTCTTCTTTCGTTTCTTCCTTCTTTTTCTGAGCAAAGTTAGCACTGAATTTCAAATCAAAAATAACTCTAAATTTCAGTAAATAAAATTAGCACATTGGCCCACTTTTCCATCTACGTCTACGTGCCAAAATTTTGTAGATATTTGCTACTTATAAGTGATATCCGGCTATCACAGTGTCTCCATTTTATCCCATGCACCCATGTCCGTATTATGTTGGAGAGAATACCGAGAGGTTGTGAAACCCGTGACATTTTTTGTTGTTGCTCCTAGACTGTGATTCCATTTCCCTTACAAAAATTCTATTAAAAATTTAAAAACCAGTTCAATTTTACGTTTTTCGAAGTCTTTTTTTCCTGTCACTGATTTTTTCTTCAAGTCATTTCTTACGATTACAATGAACTCGACTATCATTTTCGATGTGGCACGAGCAAGTCAGTTGTTTTTTTCATTTTTTTTTTTTCTTATATTCATTTTCAATACGTATACATATATATGAATATGTGTGTGTATATGAGTGTGTGTGCGCACGCAAATATGTGTGTCTATGAGTGTATGTGTGTGTGCACATGTGCTTGTGTATATTCATGTATATATACTATACACACATATGCATATATGTGTTTCTAAGTCTTTTTTTTCGCAGAAAAAACAAAACCACAAGATCCATTACATTTTACTTAATACTCTGCGACCAGCTTACTCTGAACCGTATCTCAGAAATAAATATATTTATTGCACTTGCTTAATAATTCAAAAATAAATCTATAACTACCCCAGAGGGCGCATCTGTGAATAGAAGAAACGAAAAATGTAAGCAGACAAATGAAATTAAGCGCTCGGGAAAAAATTCCGTATGCTGAACAAGCTATAAATTTCATTTTGCGTGTATGTTTGTTTACGCGTTTCTAGATGTGCGTGTTGAGTTGCACGATGTTTTTCATAGATTACTTTGTGATTAACCTTTTCTCACTACATGAAAATCATTCACGATGGTGTTTCAATCTGCTTCGGTAAAGCGCTTTTTGTCTTTTCTTACTTCGTTTCAACTAATAATTTAGAAATTCCGAAGAATTCTCTAGTAGTATTTAAATTGTTTATAAGTTGTCAGCCATCTCGTGGTGTATAAAATATCCAAGAGATGATATATTTCTGATTCAATCCGCCCTTGACAGGGTTAATCTAAAAGCACACCTCGTATGGTTTGTCCATTAGTACGCCTCGTATGGTTTGTCTATTAGTACGCCTCGAATGGTTTGTCTATTAGTCAAATTCGAATGGTTTGCCTATTAGTACGCCTCGTACAGTACGTTTGTCTAAGGACGTCTTATATTAAGAAATTTTTAAAACCCAATATGTTGTCATGCATCTTCTGTATCAACTTTTTGGGAAATAAACGGTTTTTCTTTCATTCTTTTTGTCTTTCTTTGACATGAGGCGGTAAGTGAAGAGGTTCACACAAACAGCGAGGTCTCTGGTCATATTTTCACGCACAAAATGCGCAACGATGCTTAAACAAAAGCTGGGTTCTACGTAACTTATTCGAATAATTATCGAATAACGTTGAATGTTTAATTTCTTGACTAGAACTATTTATCCGGAAAACCGGTAATTTTTTCTTACGTTCTTAGCCCTGGAAATAAAATATAAAAATCAGTGAAAGCTCTTTTTTTCTTTTAAACGAGGGTCATTGAAAAAGAAAAATTGAAGAAAATTTGAAATCATAAATTCAGCAAATTGTAACGGAAACCCAATGCTACTAAAGAAAGATTTTAAAAATTGAAACTCGTAAAACGAAGAAAAAAAATTGGAGTATGCCCTGTAATCTCAGCTTAGAAACGTTCTGATACCGCTAATTGAAAAACGAACGGAATTTTACGAAAACACTCAACTATTTACCGACAAGAATGTATTTTTTTTTTGTCTGTCGGTAAGAACTCTAAAACAATATAAATGACAAATTTGCTAGTGGCAGTGTTTTTTTCTATTTTCGATTTAATGTTGCGAAAAGTGCATCATATTGTAAAATGAAAACGTCTTTGCTATGGTAATGATAAAATCTGCCGCTTCAAAAATTTGGACGATCTTTTAGTAAACACAAGGATATTAAACTAGGTATCAAGTTTTTGATCGCATAAAAGACTTTTAACACTGTTCCTTAGTTTCTAAGGTTTAAGTTGTACAAAAAACTAACTCATGTCTCCGAGAAAAAAATAGTCAAGTATTTTCATACTTCGACGAATGCGTTCCTAAAATCATTCTCGTCAAAAATATTGGTGCTAATTTATCGTAGATAAGTACGGAGCCTAAATTGAATTCAGGTTTGCCTACTTATATTCAATTTCAAATAATACCGAAATACAGTTGCTTCATGGCCGTTGAACATGAAAAATTTTCAAACACGCAAATCAAATTGTAAACACGCTCAAAATTTTCATCAAGAATCTGTTGCTAAAAGCTTCCTTGAAGTGAATCAATTACGTCGCCTTTATCTCGGCCTCCATGTGGTTGATGGTCATCCCGATCATCAAGAGTCGAAGACTATGAAGCCCATTCTGCTCGTACTCGGCGATTAGCATCTGCTCGATAATACGAGCAGGATGTCATTACACCTTATGGAGTAGCACCCGCTGCTTATAAGCTTATGTGCATTAAATGTCATTTAGATAGCGCTCTGATTACCGACTGGATTTCTCTTGAAAGATGGTCCCGCAGGACCGTTCGATAGACATCACTCGAAGCCTGGTGGGTTCCCATTAATTATTCAGCAGAGTGATGACTTGCAGAGACGAACGTGCCCCGCTGTGGACTCAAACACCATTAGCTGGAGAGAACGTGCCGTCCGCGCTCACCCTTCAACGTAAAAATGATCTCGAAATTATGCAGATGATCTTAGGACCTTCAGTGTAAAGAGTGAAGACAGGTCAATCATAGAAGCTCTTGAGATCCCTCTGAATCACTAAGTTAGCCCTTGAATTGGACACTCGACAGTTGAAGATCTTTTTTTTCGATCATAAAGTCGTTCTAGAAATAATTCCGGACTCAAAGCGAAACACTTAAGTTTTAACTCTAATGCGATTCTGGTGCTATGTCTAGGCATATGAAACCATGTTTGGTCAAAAAACAAGGGAAAGTTAACGAGCCAACTCATCAAGTAACAAGATTTCAGTGGAGTAATCCTTGCAAAGCTGGAACATGAAAACGAAAAGATCACAGGCATGCAGTATTCATACGTTCGTTTAGCTATGTATCTAAGTGAATCAGTTTGGAGGAGCCACGTAAAAATTATCAGGCATAGTATTTATTGGAAGGAATCCACAGAGAGAGCGAACACCTACACCAGCTCTCACTTGCAAATCCCATAGCGATCCTCGTGTTGTCATGGAGATGAGCAAACTGAGCTCAAATCAGAAATTAACGAATCTGACCTCGTAAACCACGAAACAAAATAAGAACTAATCTGAAAATGCATGCTTTAAATTCATGTATGTGCATGCCGCGGCTTAAATTTAAAGGAAAGAGCTTTCATGTTTATGGAAGCTCAATCTAAAAGAGGCATCAGTTACAATCAGCTAATCCATTAGGAAGGTATGGCTGGCCACGCTATAATGCCTATCTTGCAACTGCCATCTCCGCTCCCCTTTATAGCTCTTAAATCCTGGGCCCCGGGCGAGAACTACAGTAATTGCTTCTCTCCAGTTCGGCCGGAATAGGTTGGAAGCATGTGGAGTGGGGTGGCGTGCAAACATCGAACTTGCTGTACCACCGACGATCCTCGCAGCGATCTTCTCTGTAAATGAAATACTTCGACGCTCTATTTATTAAGCTTATACTTTTAGAAGGCACACTTTTGCATTTAAAGCACTTCCGTGGCAAATTTAGTGATTTGTTAATGAATGTTGCAGAAAAAATAACGCTCAATTTTGGTTTTGTAGTTACTATTCCAAGCAACGGTGTCAACAGTTACAGTTCCAAAAAAATAGAAACGTTTTCTATTCTAATTATGGTATTGAAACCTGCAATTGCCAAATGTGTGAGCGAGAATAAGAGTAAAATGAATGAAATTTAAAAACAGATCCTTGTTAAAGCAAAAAAATAATAATGAGAGTGCTATGAAAAATCAAAAAGAAGATCGTTAGAGAAAGTGTCGTTCACTTAATGCAGATAAATATAAATGGGAAGCATTGGAGGCAGCGTAAATATAGATGTTCGGAATACGCAGAGCTCTACGAACTGGTACATTTATTTTTATGCATGCACGCTGCCACAAAAAAAATTAAGTTAAGCAAATTATTTAACTCTGTTGTAAAATATATTATATTGCTCGAAAAGGAAACTGCAAAGCACACACGTATTTGAAAACAACTTCTCTATCAAATTGCACTTAAGTAGAAAATTTTCTGGTGGGAAAATGCTATGTTTAAATATTTATGAAATTATAACCTCCTAGTTATTCTCAATGTTTATCCCCACGTACGACCAAGATTTTGAAGGTCTTACAAATGTTATTATCACTTCATCAATTGCCATTGATAAAAAGTATGTTTGACGCCCATAAAAATTTCTACTGTATAAACCAATATACACAATCTAAATTTTTTACATACGTTTTTCCTGTCAATTATTACCACTGCTTTCTAGCGCAACCTAGTGGAACGTAAATCTAAAGAAAATATGTATCTCAACTACCTCACATAGTATGAGAGGGTGAGCATTTGTTCTGTGCCCAGACGGGTACACACACACCCGTGTTAGCTGCCAGGTCGTGAGACACTTCACGCAATTCGTGACTTTTGCAGCCAGCCATGAAAATTAACATTTTACTTTAAGGCTAGAAAAGGACTCTATGCATTCGGTGGGATATTGCGAATGGACCAAGTTCACATTCAGTTTGGAGGAATTCTAATGTTCGTCACCTGTCATTACACAACTTGCCCCGAGTTCGAAATTCGTAGGGAAAAGCGCGAAACTAAACTGGAAAGCTTGCAGGCCTTAAAGCTGTCTAACATAGGCTCAGCGACATAGCTGTTCTATGTGTAAGAAAAAACATTTTAAAATGAAATCAAGCGCCTTAGACATTGGAGTCTTACTGGGTTGATGGACGCAACACTTCATAGTAGTAAGCATGTTGCTGGACGCATGAGCAGACATACCACCCGTTGCGTCGCGAGTGTGCTTAGTGGGAATGTATGGCTCGTATTCCCGAGCAGATTGTATCTGTAACTTGGCAATTTATTGTGGTGGACGCTGAAAGCTTGTTTGGCCAATGGTGCATGTTGAGGGTCTCAAGTTTCTGACCACATCAAGTCGTCGATAGAAAAGGCTACACTGTGGAGCGTCATCTGATATGCTTGTACCTTCGGGACAGATCGATGTGAGTTAGATCGAGGCAGAGGAGCTTTGGCTGCGTCGTCACCCTGGATCTAACCACATTTATGCCGCTTCGAATTTGCGGAACCTGCCGGTTAGGAATTTCGATCTCCGTTTGATCTGAGATCTATGAGTTGTTATCAGAGAGAGGTGCAGACCGAGGGATTGTTATCGCTGTTAGACATGAGATTAGGAATTTGGCTTCGGAACTTCTTCCAAGACTGAGCTCGAACAGGTTTAGAATTCTTGACACAAAACAGTTAAAGCATGCTGTTGGTCTCCTCTTCAAATGACGCGCATTGCACATCAACCATAGGCTGAAGTTAGTAAGTTCGTTGATGCTAACTAGATTAGTGTACCCTGTTTATGATAACCAACTGTAAAATAAGAATTATCATGAGATCGTGTCAACAAGAAGGGCACCAGAAAGCTTGGAGAGCTGCGTACAATATTGTATCCTTGATAGATCTTACTTATCATGAACAAAGATCTAATCTTTTTTTAATTATTCAATTAATCTTGAGCCAAAATTTAACGCTCGTATTGCTGTGAGAGAAAACAACCCCGAGATGAATTGTTCGGCATATATTAAGGTTGAGAGCTTGCAGGCGGATGTACTCAACGAGAGCTGAAAAATATACTTTTGATTTCATTTTGTTGTATGAGCGTTTCATTGAGTTGTACGTTTTCGACAGTTCATCTACTGTAACGTTGTAAACAGCTGCATGTTTTTACTGTATATGGTCTTTATCAGCCGTGCAATGTTTAATTTAAATTCTTTTATTTCGGACGATTGATGCTCTCATTTTTCACCCCTTCCGTGAAGTTTTGACAGCACGGCAATTACAGAAGTATTCCCTAATGAGAGAGAGGACAATTCAAATTGCGCCCTTGCAGTTTCTGGCCACTCTGAGCTTGGGTTTCAATTGAGCTAAAAGTCAAAGAATTACGAAAATTGCTCAACAGATAAATCAAATTCTAAATTAAAAACACTTGAACCAAAAATATTTGGGCCGAAAGACTTGGGCTAAAAACACTTGAGCCAAAAATGTGTGGGGTAAAACACTCCAGCCAAAAACACTTGAGCTAAAGACTGTAGAGTCAAAAACTCTCGAGTCAGAAAATTTTTGGCCAAAAATACTAGGACTAAAACATTTGAGATAAAAGCACTTGAGTCTAGAACACTAAAAAAAACACTTATGTCTATAACACTTGAACAAAAACACAAAAGCTGCATGCGCTATGAATGTAAAGGGGAAGCAATCGATTATCCATAAATTTTAAAAAAATTAATTAACATTGATTTTTAAGTATTTTGGCATAAAAATCCTTAGTTGGGAAATGTACGTCGGCATCATAGTTGCCATGTTAATAATTAAATTAAAGATGGAGAGAAAAAGATTAGAAACCCATTCCATGGTGATGATGCTGATAAATAATGTAATAGAAAATAAAAAGGCAGGTACACATCGATGAAAAACGCTTTCAGTCTCCAATTAATTGACAGATGAATAACTGGGTATAATATTGAATGTGAAATCAGAGGATGTATAAAATTTTGTCTAATTCCAAAGGTTGTCACATTAAAAATTTGGAACTAATTTTTTCGCACGCTCATATCAAAATAGTCATTAGTTACTAGCTCGGAGAAAGTGCTTTCTCCCACAGCGAATTTATGGTATCTCCTGCATCAATAATACTGTCACAAAAAAAACAGGTAATTTCCAATCAAGGTTGAGCACGAAATATTTTACTGCATTGATTTTTCAATTGCTTTTGACATAAAGGCCCTGAATTTTTACTGAAACCATAATCATTATAACTATTTCATTCCATAATCATTACAACTAAATAATCATGATAACTATTTCAACGGTTGAATTAAATATCGCAGGGAAAACTTAAAGCGTGTTCCTTTGGTTGGTTTCCCTAGTGTTTAAAAACTCATAAAATTTCGCTCACAAAGGAGAAGGTGGAGATCTATGATAGAAAAGCCTTGGGGAACGCAGTCTGTTTGCATTAGTTATAATGCGTTGGCGATACTGCGGTGGTAACTAATGGTATTGGAAGTATAGGGAGTGAAAATATTATAATATCAGAGCGTCCATTTTATTAGGTTAAAAACTTGTTTTTTATTTCAGTAATATTGCCAGACTTTGACTCATGCTCTTAACAATTACAATGAGCGGCGTGGTACGTAAATTAACTCAACAACTGATCTATCAATATTCCAAAGCCCATTCCTTCCACCAAGACGAGGCAGCTAACCAACGAGAACCAGATTTCCCCCTCCCCTCCTCTTCTGATCAAATGAACCATCACCGCTGACTGCTTACTGTCATTGCTCCCCAACTACCCCTACCCCCCATTGTCACTCACCTTGGAAGACAGTCTGCCCTTACCTTGTGGGAAATTTTCAGAATTCCTCACTCAATCATTGAAGGAGAAGGAATACGCGAGAAGTTATTTGAAACAGTTTTCCTAATTTATTGTTCTCAAATTTATTCTTAAAGCGAACAAATTTTAGTTCTGACCGCCAGTTAACGCATGGCCAGATAAAAAGTAAAACAATTCCTTGACAGCGTCGGAAGAGCTCGTATACAGCTTACATTAAGTTAACATTAGAATGTCGCAACTTTTACGAGTTACATTTCTGAGAGATCGAAATTTTTAGTAGTTTCAATCCTTTTTAAAAACTTGTTAAAATGGTAAATGCTCTGTGTTCGCAGTTAGGGCTTGAGGTAAGGAGGAACAATTAGTAGGTCGCTAGTCAATAGCGTCTGGTAGTAATTTCACAAGAAAATTGGGATCTCGGCGTCCCCAGGCAGATCAGAACTCCGGTTCACAATACGTCCAATCTCACGGTTTACGTCAGCTGAAAAATAACGGTAGAATTCTAGAAAAACAACTGATATCCTACGAGTGCATATCAATCAATTTAATCAAAATAAAGGACTAAGTGGGATCAAAGTTAAAGAAAACTACCTATTTAAACACTATCGTCAAGCAAAACCACCGAAGTAGTGCCGCGAATAGACACCACAGGAGACAAACGGCGTCAAGACAACTAGAGGATACTGCGAAAGAAACCACACGATGAGTTTCAATCTAAAGACCCCACCGAAGTTTAGAAATTAAAAATTCACTTATTTCGTTTTATCTCAGATCAAATAAGTATATTAATTACAAATACACACCTGAGCTTATGGTGCAACTCAGTGTAGAAACGCGTGGTACAAGGACGAAGAGTAGAGCGTTAGAGGAAAATAGGTCGGAAGGTGCTCCAGAGCAAGTTGAGTTTATAGGTTTGAAGTATAAAGTTTAAGGGATAAAGCTTAAAGTGCAAAGTTTAAAATACCAAATTCAAAGTAGAAGTTTAAAGTATTAAGTTTAAAATAGAAATATCGACGTTTGAAGTATAAAGTATAAAGTATAAAGTTTAAAGTATAAAATATAACGTATAAAGTTTAAAGCATATACCTTAAAGTGTAAATTTTAGGATACAATTTAAGGTAAACGTTTGAAGTAAAAGTTTAGAGTAAAAGTTTAAAGAAAGAAGTTTAAAGTTCAATGAAACATGCTTTAAAGTAAGAGTTTAAACTTTAAGTTTAAAGCAAAAGTTCAAAGTTTAAGTTTAAAGTAAGAGTTTAAAGTTTAAGTTTACAGTAAAAGTTTAAAGTAAAAGTTTTAAGTTTAAGTTTAAAGTAAAGTTTAAAATTAAATTTCAAAGTAAAAGTTTGGGGTAAAGGCTTAAAGTAAAAGTTTGGGATGACAGTTTAAGAGAAATTATGGGGTAAAAGTTTAGCGTAAAATTTTGGGATAAAAGTTTCATTAAATGTTTAGGGTAAAAGTTTAAGTTCAAGTTTGAGGTAAAAGTTTGGGGTTCAAGTTGGGGGTAAAATTTTGGGGTAAAAGTTTAAAGTAGAAGTTTAAGAGCAAAAGTTCAAAGTAAAAGTTCCAAGTAAAAGCTTATAAGTTTGAGGTTTGAGGTGCGAGGTTCGAGGTTCGAGTAATCGATGGATTGGTAGTAACGGTCCTGTGTCCAGGCCGCCAAGATCTCCTGCTCTGACTCCGTTAGATTTATTTGTAGAGGCACATGAAAAGTCTTGTTTATGAAACACCTGTCGAGTTGGAAGAAGATCTAGTCGCCCGAATTGCAGTCGCTGCTGGAGACATTGCTGAGATGCCTGGAGTCTTTGGCAACGTACTCGGCTCCCTCCGACGAATATGTTGCACTTGTATCTATGCTCATGGTAGACATTTTGACCAAATACTGTAATGAGGTCCTCGCTACTAATAAATTATCTGTTGTTAATTGGTTTTGAATAACTCTTTTGTGTATTAATAAACAGAGTGTAGCTAATAATCAGCGTTCTTATTTTACTTCTCAGGTTATCTCAAAAACGAAGCGTTTTTTGAACTTTTTTCATTGATGAAATAGTGCTTATATCAATATTTTTTATTAGTAGCCGAAGTTTGTACCAACAATTTTGCAACACCCTGTATGGTAGTTCGATCGGACCATGTGCCTAATTTTTCTTCATTTTTTTAATGGCTCATTTTTATCATTTACTACCTTAAGAGTCAGATCTGGTCATTTTCAACTGCTTATTATGATCAAGAAATGATACACTGCGTTTTGCTTGAATTCAATTTGAGACCATTTCTGTCACAACCTGATTTTAGGCTAAATAAGAGGCTTTCAGCTTCTACTTGGCCTTAGGTAGTTTTGACAAACAACTTATTGCCATTTGAACCTCATCTGCACTCATAAATATTCATTAATTGGAAGGTGTTAGAGAGAAATCATTAATGAAAATAGAAAACAACAATGAATCAAGAATAGATCCCTGAGGAACACCAAAATTGTTCTGAATGAATGGAGACAATTCGTCATCTAAGCGGACTGCATGAGATCGATTTGTTCGGTTACTTTCCAACCATTGTGTATCTACTCTTTTGAACCCCTTTTTTTATAAAAAAGTCGCTCGTCGAACTCTTTAGAGAGATCAAAATGCAGTAAGAGTATTACAATTTTTGATCGATAGCATATTTCCTTCTGAGATGCTTAGCAGACCATCTTGAATTCAAATTTCCTCCTGAAAGAAAACTGATTTCGAGAAAGTAAATTTGATTCATACGCCTTCAACTTGAACTTGAATGGCTCATAGCAGCTAATTTGGTTTTCAAGACCCTCTTCTGCATCGTTTATTAGAAATTGACGCTCAAAATCTCTGAACCGATAGGGAGAAAATTGTGTATATGTACATAAATAGAAACTCTGAATAGATCCGTGAATAGAATAGATTTTTTGTTTTATTAAGAAACGTGTTTTTTCGTTTTTCTTATTGTTCCATAAACTTTTGGCATCTTTTGCATCGCTGTAGAGCCTATTTGAATATTATTTAACCTTGCTCATAAAATTTTTTCGTGAAATTTTTCATTTTTGAAGGCAAATGATGATTTCACATTTTGATTTGAAAAGGCTTTGATAAAATTCGTTAGTTGCATCGTGTAAGTCAAAACTATGTAAAAACTGCTCATGATCCGAAAAATTAATATGAAGTCAAATTCTTTAACCTTGCTTTCAGTATTAATACACCCTAACTTGGAGACAAAGTCGCAAAGCTTCATATATTTCTTTCTTACTGTCACTGCGGTCAATTCTCAAGCCTACATTTAAGGGAAAACTACACTATCTTTATTTTGAGTGGATTATTCTTATATTTAAAAAATTCTTGAAATTCCTTGTCATAAAAAATGCAACATATGAATTTGAAGGTTTATTTTTTTTGAATTTTCACTTTCTCCAGTTTGTGAAGTATCAAGCGTTCCTTAATGCACCAATACTTTAAGCACCGAAGTTCGTTTAAACTACACTTCACAATTGCTCCTAAAATACAGAGGTTAGACAAAATAATGGAAGCACCTTGGAAAATCAACAAAATATATTTTAATATGGTGTAGGTCCACCTTTTGAAGCAATTACAGCCTTATTCTCCAAAGTATTGATTTATACAAATTGTGAATGGTTTCTAAAGAAATTTTACCCCATTCTTCAGCTAAAACACCCTCTAGTTCTTTTAGAGACGATAGCGGCGGAAATCGGCTTTTTACTTGAGTCCCTGAAACCGACCATAAATGCTCAATAATATTAAGGTCTGGAGGTTGTAGTGGCCAGATGAGATGCTCAACTTCATTAGAATATTCCTCGTGCCATTCTTTAACAATTCTAGCTGTATGGATTGGGGCGTTATCATCTTAAAAAATGGCGTTCCCCTCCGGAAACCGTGCTTGAACAATAGGATGAACTTGGTCACCCAAAATGCCCAAATAGTCTTGGTTGTTAATTCTTCCATAAAGTGAAATCACCGCCCCGGCGGATTTCCAAGAAATAGCACCCCAGATCATCACTGAACTCCCACCATGTTTTACGGTAGGAAAAGGCAGTCTGGATTAAAGGCTTCTTTCGGCTGTTTCCAAGCGTAAACTCGGCTGGAGGTCACGAAATAAGGATGATCACGAAATGATGATTCGTCAGATGATTTTTCCACTGCTCGACGGACCAATTTTGGAGGTTTCTACACCACTTCAAACGCTTCAAAACGTTTTTTTTAGAGCGAGCAGAGGTTTTCTAATTGTAGCTTTTCAATAGAATCTAAATTTGTGCAGCTCCCGACGAACAGTTTTTGTGGAAACTGGGTTCTGTTGGTGTTCATTGAAGTCTGCAGTGATTTTAAGAGCCATGGACTTGCAATTTTTTCTAATAATTCGATTTAGAGTTCGACGGTCTCTCTCATACAACTTCGACTTTCGACCAAACCTGTTCTTTGCTGAGGATATTTTTCCTTTCCTTTCAGATGCAGCCATTACTTTTGAGACAATGCCTCCCGAAACGTCAAGCATTCGGGTAGTTTCTATTACACTAGCACCTACCAACGACCACCAACAATTTAGCGTCATTGACCACTCCTGTTTTTGGTCCATGTCAGTGATATAGACATCGGATTACTCCACTCCTGCGCCTCATCCTTTGCGGATGACACGAGAGTTTGCGGATGACACGTCATAGCCGTGTGTCTATCGGACCTGACTCCGTGCGGGAAACGCGGGTTCGAGTCAGGGCGCTGGTGGCGATTTTCTCTGTTGGGTATAGGAGAAAAAATTGTAAGCACAATACCCCACTCTACCCAGGTGTCTGAAATGGGTACCGGTCTTTGACCGGTGGAAATCGTCATGTCGTCCTGGTGTTAGTTATAAGGCATTTGAAAAACCAATGTAAAAGGTGATATGTATCATGCTTCAATTGAAAATAAAGCATTCGTAGATGCCGATGTTTGTTTTAAGAAAGTGGCCAGCGAGCAAGATTGCGAGGCCCTGCAGCGGGACCTAAACAAAATCTATAAATGGGCCCAGGTGAATAACATGTGCTTTAATGAGAGCAAATTCGAGCTCCATTGTTGCGGCCACCATCCGTATGACACCTTCCCCTACACAACTGCTGGTGGGGTGGTTGTGGAGAAGAAGTCATCGATCAGGGATTTGGGTGTGATCGTAGAGGACGGGGAAAGCTTTGCAAAGCACATAGACTCGGTCTCAAAAAAGTGTCGAGGCCAACTAGGATGGATCCTCCGGAAGTTCCGTGTCCGGGAAGCAGCGGTCATAGTGACCCTGTATAGGGCACTGATTTTGCCCTTGGCCGAATATTCCTGGCAGTTGTGGAGTCCGATTGCGACGAGGGAGATCCAGAGAATAGAGGCAATTTAGAGAACGTTCACATCTAAAATCGTCAGAATGGAGTGATTTAACTAATGGGAGAGGCTCCAGAGGTTATCACTGTTCCCCTGCAGCGACGACGAGAGCGATTTTAGTAATTTACACCTGGAAGATGCTGGAGGGACTGGCGCCGAACTTTGTTGACCCGAATCTGGCATTGAGGACTAGACAGCATCCCCGATTGGGGAGGTTATGCGTCGTTCCGCCATTCAACAACAGGGCTTTAGCCAGCGTGAGAACGCCCCACGAAAGGTCTTTTTCGGTCATTGGTGCAAGACTTTTCAACTGCCTCTCAATCGAATTGAGAGAATCCCATAGGAAACTTGCTGCCTTGAAGTCAAAATTAGATAAGTTCCTGACGTCTGTTCCGGATCGACCTCCGACTCCGCACTACTCCCAGCCTGCGGCGGGCAACCGCCTCCTGCAGCAGGTGTCGCAGCTGCGAGTGGAAGAGATGTGGCGACGAGTCTTCGCTGGAGGGCGGTGCACCAGCATGGCCCGGGCCTGTGAGGCCCGAACTACATCCCAGGAATCCCTGGCGAGTCTCCGTTTGAAGTTTGCAAGTGTTAGTCTGATTTTAACAAATCAACTTTTCGCAAATTCGATTTGATTATTTTAAGTGTTTAAAAAAGCGTATCTAATACATAGTGAATTGTATTGACTGTTAAATTAAACTTCCTATTAACATGGTAAATCTATTGTCTTTGCGCGTAACATTCACGGCAACTTACTGAAACAAACAAACTTCTATTTTCGCCTAATTATAGCACGACTTTTTTCTTTATTTTTGCCTTATTTATCATAATAATAATAAGAAACAAATGAATAGATAGGTCATGTTGCACTTTACATTAAGATTTTAGAAATCACTGAAATAAATCTTTAACCCATTTAGGCAAGAGGAGGTCTGCCTACAATCTCACTTTTCTCTTCCCTAATAACTTACTAACGAAGCCCAGAGCTCGGCCAATAATGATTTTTGTAAGAACATTTTTCAAAAAATGATGTATTTGGAGCATTTAAATAACGCTTTAAACTAAATAATGGGGTAGTTATTTTCGTAGCAGGTATTACGTGAGCATGTTCAGTTTTGACAACGGTGCTTAGTCGAGAAGATTTTAAGCCCTTCAGAACTTCTTATAAACCTAATCAACGCAAGCAAAATGAACTCGCAAAACTAATTCATTTTTCACGAAATGTTCTTAGTACGATTATGAATGCACTAGATTTCATTACAGTATGAAATGCTTCTTAATACGCAACAGCTTATATTCCTCACAATTTCGGAGATACTTTCAGCAATTATTCTCCATCATATTTGATCATGCGCTTTGCACGCGACTTGTTGTACAATTTTTTGTGAAACTCTACTTTGAAAGTTATAATCCAGTGGTATAGAGACAAATGGACTGCTGAATTCAATGAAGAGAAACCAGCCTGCATCTATATAGGTTTTCTAAAAAATAGAACTAAAATGTTTGAAAACCAATGTTTGAAAAACATCTCTATGAGAATGACGACTTTACGGACGACTCCACCGACACCACACGGACATACAGAATTATAAAATTGGGTTTCTTTTTCGCCTCTCGAAAAATTCACAATGACCCCTCAAATGAATACAAATGTCATCTCCATGAGAATTTGCGTTCCAAGGGAAAGATGCGAGGTCCCAAGCTAAAGGTTTGGTATGCTTCCCTTAGGTTGAAATAGAATTAAATTTTTGTTTTACTAAAGACCAGCTTATTTTGCTTCACTGCTATTTCCGCTGTTCCTATTACTTTCTTCTTCGACTTTAATCTTGTTTCTTGAATCTCTCTCAATTTTGCTCTTTTTATGTACAGGGTTGGGACTTGGGTAAACTCCTTTGCCTTTCAAACGTGCGAGGTTAAACGAACAACATATTATTTGTGAAGCCGAATAAACCTGTAAATTGTCACACTGCAGGAATGCAGTATTACTTGGGAACTACAAATTCATGGTAGGTCAATTTGAATTCAACTTATTTTCAGAAGAATAAGCCGATTTTGCCTTTAAGATGAGAAGCACCTTCGCAAATATTTCGAGTTAAGTTGAATATGCTGATTTCAACACAAGTATCCTATTTGCTTTGCTTAGTGACAAGACCCAAGTGTTCAATGACGTTGAGGCTTCACCAGTTGAAAGTGTTATTTAGTTATGCTGCTTGAAACTCACACGTGGAAGCACGGATATTAAGAGTAGATATTAGTTTAAGTATCCCTAGCCGCAACAAAAGCGTTCCAAAGAGAGGAAAGCACCATTTAGCATGGACTTATATACTTAAATAATTTAGGAAACGCGGACTCTATGGAAAAAGGGCATAGAAACAGTAAGTTGAGAGAGAAGTTTATGAATCAAGATAAAAGTTGAAGAAAGTAGTAGGTGCTAAAAAACAGGACAACTGTAAACAGAAAAAAGATGGTCCGTAACAAAAAAACCTACAGGGTGTTCGGGATAAATTTGACAGTTTTATTAGGAAAAAGAAAAAGGGCTTGGTATCTATAAAATTCACTTGATTTGAAAAACATTCAATAGGCAAGAAAATTATACTGTTGTCGAAAAGTTTTACTCAAAACAACCGCCATTAGCGTGTATTGCAGCCTCAATCTGAGCCCGGAACCTGGAGCAAGCTGATTTCACACTTTCCCTTAGAAAACCCTGAAAAAAAACACTTTAATTCTATCGATTAGCTGGTCTCTTTGTAGTACTGGCACGACGATTGATATCTTTCTCGACAGCGCCCCAAACACTGAGACCTGCGTGAATCACATCACCCTCTGAGGATAAGCATCTGAAATCCATGACAGTTTGGGGAAATGGAGTCCCCTCGTAGTCTCCATTGCAATTCTCGAGTTCATGCCGGATTATTTTTACTGTGTTCAGGGAGCATTGAGCAGCGACCGTAATATCCTTATTTTGATGGCCGGTGCGAATCATCACGGTACAAGTTATTCTCTTCCACGATTCAGGTGGCTCCCAGTCATCCATTCCTGCTGTAATCGTGTACATGATTGAAGGAGGGCTTAAACTTTATCCTCAACCCAAGTTAGTATGAATATACAGAGCGATTCAAAAAGAATGACCCTGTTTCATGATTAAATATTTTATGAAGGAAAAGTAGTACAAAATAAAGCTTCCCTATATAATATTCTGCTTGTTCCTCCCTTAGTTAGGCCGTCCGTTACGCTCTCATCCGAGTTTGCGGTATCATGGATACCGAATGCTGAGTGCTACATTGAAAGATCGCCTTCACATGAATTGATATATTTAACATTTTATATCAACTTCTCCTAATTGTTGAGAAATAAAATCAGAGAACCGTACCTTTTCTTCATGTTTAAGTGATAATTGCACCGATTATAGCCTTAGAACCATGCATTGATATACAACATGAACAGTACCTTCAGTGAGACAGTCGAAGAAAGCAAATCATGCGTGAAAATATGGACGAGGAGCAGCAATTCTGGTGCCTTGAATGGCAGAGAAATTTATTTCAGTAAAGAAGGCAAAAGATGAATGAGGAGCAACAGCAGTATCGCGAGCAGCAAAGGAATTTATCCCAGCAAAGAAGGCAAAATATGGATGAGGAACAGCAAAGGGTTAGGTTACCATGGATTAGATTATGTTGATGAAAGTTTTCCCGAGTGCACGGTTTTTTGTGTTTGACATATTATCAGGATAGCTTCGGTTAGGATACGATAAATTATTATGTTAGGTTAGGATAAGTTAGATTTGACTATGTTATGTTAGAATTTGTTAGGTAATGTTGACCGATTTTTTTCACGGGACCACGTTTTCTTATGTTATGATAGGTTAGCATAGGTTAGGTAATGTTGAAGGAATTTTTTCACGGGTCCGCAGTTTTTTTATGTTTGACATATTATCGGGATCGGTTTGGTTAGGGTAGGTTTGGATAGGTTAGGTTAGCATACGTTAGGTAATGTTGATGGAATTCTTTCACGGGTCCAAGGTTTTTTATGTTCGACATATTATCAGGATCGATTCGGTTACTTTAGGTTAGGGTAGTATTGGTCAGGTTAGGTTAGGTAAGGGTATGTTAGGTTAGAATATGTTATGTTAGAATTGGTGAGGTTATGTTGACCGAATTTTTTCAAAGGTCCACCTAGATGACTGACGACATTGGTTAAGATAAGTTAGGATACGTTAGGTTAGGTAAGGATAGGTTAGGAAAGAGTAGGTTAAGATATGTTAGGTTAAGATATGTTTTTTAGGATAGATTAGATAATGTTGACGGAATTTAGTGATGGGTCCACGGTTTTTTTATGTTTGACATATTTTCAGAAACGGTTCAATTAGGATAGAATAGGTTAGAATATGTTGTGATGGGTTAGGTTAGAAACGGTTTTGTTGGAATTGGTAAGGCAATGATGACCGAATCCACCTAGCGCAACAATGGCACTGTCCGTGGAATTTCCACGGGTTCTGCTAGTAATACAAGTATTCTACAAACAGTTAACTTTTATTTCACATGTCACAAATGCTCAATACGCCCCC
>JACJUY010002863.1:13093-39139 GCA_014220935.1 Platorchestia sp. MABIK | reverse complement strand
TGCAGCACGAACAACATCAATACGATGTGAGAATTCTTCTCAAATACGTTGAAGCACATCAGGGTCAATGGAATTGATCGCTGTTGTTACTCGATGTTTCAAGTTTTCCAGGTCAGTTGGTAATGGCGGAACAAAGACTATCTTTTACAAGCCCTGAGAAAAAAATCGCAAACTGTGAGGTTAGGAGATTTAAGAGGCCAAGCACAAAGAGCAATCAATGTCTTGGGGCCCTATCCGACCAATCCATCACTGAGGCAGTTTTTCATTCGAAGATACTCTAACTGATAAGTTCCACTAGGGAGGCGTCCCATCTTTGAAATTTGATCTTTGAAACACCCACTCCCTCATTCTGATTCTCACATTTACTTACGAAATATTTTATCATGAAACAGGGTCATTCTTTTTTAATGACCCTCTTTTTAAAAAATCTGGAAATAAAATCAAATGTTATTCTGTCAAATTAATCCCTGTATTTTATTTCAACAAAAGTGAGCCCTGCCTAACTTTGAACTCGAGACCTCACATATTCTCCCTAGGAGCGATAATTTCCACAGAAAGAAAGCAGGTAGGAAGAAAATCCGTAAATACTCAAAGTTCGGAGGACCATCAATATGGTCGTCTACGGGGCAGCTCGCAACGCTGAGCATCACGCGCTTACTGGTCCCAAGTTCTACAAAGACATGTATCTCACGAGTTTACTTCACTTCTTCTCAAGCTATGACTGCTGGTAAAGTTAACGACTTTGCTTACATTGTGCGTAAGATAATTCAGTTCCCTCCACCACAGCTCAAACTTCAATGCTTCACAAGCTACCATTGATGCATCTTGGCAAAAAAATGGTTAATGCTCGTAAAATATTTCAACTTCTCTCAGACCAAACTGAATTTTGTAAACTTGCAGAAGCTCCTAGGCTAAGAATAGTTGTGTGACTAATATACTTCATATAAGGAGACTAAAATAGTAAGATTTGTAATAAAACAAATTACTGGGGAAAAAAATTTTTCAACATCTTTTAAGTGTATATTACAAATGAACGCTTAATTATTACTGTGTATAAAAAACGATTACATTAGAAAGCAACAAAACAAAAATGAGTATCGCCATCACAGTTGGATTCATTTCCCATTCAGTGATAAAGTCTACTCTTGAGATACAGAAAGATAGATAAACGGACATAGAAGAAACCTGTAAAACACGGGCTCTGCAACTGATGCCTACCAGAACAGAACAATATGAAACAAGTACTAAAAGGTCAAAAGTGAAAGGAAATTCCACATTTTTTCATGTAAAAGTAATTTAATACTTGAAGGTAATGTTACTAAAACGGAGACACTTTGACAACTAGTAATTAAAATTATGCTGTGGTATCACGTGGAGGAACAAAATTAGCTCAATAAAAACTTTTCATTGTTCCTCTGATTTGGGAAATCGTTCGCTTCAATCACACGTGGGTCACATCAACTGATAGAGTTAATTGAAAAAACCTGATGACGATGGAATGTGCCAAACAAGAATGTTTAATTATAAGGTGCAAAATGCATAAAGTCCCAGGAAAAAACTACCGAGTGCCAGACACTTAAGTACAACAGAAATCCCACCAGAAAATAGAGCAGTTAGACAGAAGAAGCGCAACTGCCATACAGACGAGTAGCTGAACCTCTAACAAGAAGTGTCCTTTGCGCCAAGCAGAAGGTGCGAGCAGCGGCACAGCTCGACCTGCTTTCAGTCAGAGGCACGGTGCTAAAAGAGGGCAAGTCTTGGAGACAGAAAATTTCTCAACACTTTCTACGAATATTAATTCCTCTTTACTAGCTATGAGTGACGTCAAAAAACGAGCTCTCTAAATATTCAGCGCCAGAGATCTGGTACGGTTTGACAAGGGCTTTCATAAAAGTTACCCATACTATCCTATCAGATAGTATGTAATATAGACCAACACATCGTTCCTCAAAATTGCAGGAACAGTGTACATAAATGAGTATATTCGGGATATTGAGCAGTGATTTGCAAAAGCAAAATTTGAAAAACATTCGTACTTAAACTTAACTTGATACAGGCATCAAGATAAGGTATCAAAATTCATTCAAATTCAGCATCCAAAGGGTCTTTCGCGTAATCACAGATCGCCATTCCTTTCTTCTTCAGATTGTACTCAACTTATACTCAACACACTCCAGCGAAATTGAGAACATTGCAGCAAAGGATACGAAGCCTTCAACAGACCAGACCCACAACCAGCACTTAGAGATATAATACTACGTGTCATGGTAAACAAACAAAGTGAAGTGCAGCCCACGAACAGACTCCTGTAATTAGACTAGGTCATTAACATGCAAGAAAGAATAACGAAGTTAAACGTACAACTTAAATACTTAGGCTATCGCTAGGAAAGTGTTAAGCTGCATGTGCTCGCACAGAACTTAATAAAGTGGAATCGTGCGAGATGGAGCGAACAGAGATAACATCAGATGCGTGAATTCTGCTGGAAGTGATCACACACACCGCTACACGCGAAAAAAAAATATATTTTAAAGTTATAGGGCGAGAAGTGGCTAGCCAGTGAATATCTAAACGCAGGAAGGGGAGGTTGACTAGTCTAGGACCTCGGGTGGATTTCAAAATATTTATTGGTTCTGATCAGTAGACACTGGCACGGAAACAATGAATAGAAGTTAAGGAAATAAAACGGATCCAAAAAGACAACAAAGGTTATTCATTAATTTTTTTGATAAAATTACGCGTTATTTATTGACCTTTTCCTATAACAGCACGTTTCTCAGGTGACATGCTGTTTTTCCAATTCGTAATTTGTTTCAAAATATCGTCCCTAACAAAAACTTTCAAAATTTTGAACGCCTTAATGCTCATATTCGATATTCTTCAAACATTTCTGGACAATTTTCGAGCTCTTAAATTAGCTTTTCGAGAAGAGCTGAGAGGATAAACAGTAGTCTTACTTCCGACACTGTAATAAAGTAGAAATTTGTTGTAGCCGAAGTCACACATGATCCACTTCATTGACATCTTTGGAACAGATCCCTCTCGCCCCGAAGCTTGTAGCGCTCAGTGTGTGAACACATGCACTGGGGAGCCATCCCGCTCGCTTCAACTCGCAACTGCTCTATGCCGTCCTACGTGAACGTAACCATAAAATAACGCTAATGCATAAAATAAAGACAGCCATGCAACTGTAAAAATAATCTTTTTCTTTGGAAAAAGCACTGGTTACAGAACTTAATGCTACATAATACTCATAATAAGATCATAAGTTGGTAAGGCAATTCTTTACCATAAAAAGACTAGCTTGACATTTGAGACAAAAACGCAGCATCACGACCAAATTCACCTACAATCCGTTAAATTACAATAAAATTAATATAAGCCTCCCTAACCATAACAAAGGCGTGCCTAAGAGAGGATAAAAAAGGTACCATTTTTTTATTAAGTGTGGAGGGTGGAACCCCATACACTTAATATTTCTATCAAAAATCATAACGAGACATAAACCGTCAGAACGTCATTTTAATACTGTCACGTAATCTGGAATAGAACAAAAGTCAAAACGTAAGAATACATCGACAGAATCGCAACATTGAAGATGCGTAAGCAGAACCAACCTAGAAGAAAAAAACACACAATTTCAAGCATAGGAGTCTCAATTTGCATAGCTGATCATTTTCTACATCTTGAAGCATTCAAACCTAGATTAACCACGCCACTCGTCCTCCATTTTCATCAATAGCTGATGAATTATCTGTTAAGCTTTGACTTGAGAACTTGAAATATAGTGAAATATAATCCACTTGAAATATACATTGAGTTGCTTCAAGAAAACGGGCAACCATTTTGATTAACAATGAATCTAACTATTTATCAATCTTTAAATCTTAATGCTCAGAAAAATTTGCTGTCCACTAAAGAAGAACGATTTGTTTTATTTAAGAGTTTGATCAATATAGTGAGAACACAAGTGGCCGTAGACGCGTGCACGTAATGCGAGAATAAAAATGTGAAAAGCCACGTTGTTAACGTACTTCCCATTACATATATCTGTTAAAAGTTTAAACCTCAATGGACAAAAGAATATCGAGACCACGGCATGCTAGTTGATGCGATTTGTAAACCTATAAACCAGGTTCCCCACTTGTTCCGCCTCGACAAGACGCGCTAACGGATGGAGTTGCGAAACTTGGAGCCGCGGTTAAGGCTGACGGTGATGTTGCGGCTGAGCTGGTCGAACTCGACGAGGTGGCGGCGATAGGAAGAACTCGAGTCATCATCTAGGAGGTCCATGCTGCGAGAGGAGCGGTGGTGAGCATCCACGGCACGGTGTGAGGCGTAAGCCGCAGGTGTGTGCACGCTGCTCAACTCGTGCCGGTGGACTGACTGGCCAGAGTACGGAGGAGGGTCTCTGAAACACACAAATGATGAGTCCTTCGTTAACCAGGAATAATTTTCATTAACTTATGGAAAAATCTAAAACATTGGAGCAGAGATTCTTGATAAATTAAAATTTCCAACTACGGACTATGAGTTCTACAAGGAAAGGCAATTAGTAACATCGCCTTGATGATTTAATTGTTTTTTTATATACATACTCATGGACCGAAACTATCAAAATAAAAATATGAGTTCTTCTCAAGCGACACTTCCCAATTCACCGACCTAGAAATAAAAAATCGATGTCACTAAAAAATTGTACTGTGAACTGACCTCAGCATTCAAAACCCTGAAAAATTCATCCACGATCGCAAATTCGCTTTAAATGACAAGCCTTTCGACGTCTGTAATATTAGAACGTATTTACCATCACCACTCTTCAGTACGAAGAGAAGTTACAGTACTGGAACCAAATTACAGGTTGGCATCAACAATGCTCTGCTGGACCACATACCTATTAAGGTTTCTCGCAAATCTGTATCATGTCTGAAACAAAGGGTAAATTTTTACATGCACGACAAATTAAACGTTGAAGATAAATGTCCATACGGTGAGCTGTGTAGTTCGTCGTGATCTCAATGCAAAACTGGTGCAAGCCATCAATGTTCCGGATCGAATTACTCATCAAAACAAGAACCCAAGATAAAATGTACAGAAATCAACCCCCATCTTTACGTGAGTCTTGTTTCTAAGAACTGTGTATCAAACTTAATTATTTCATTATTTGCATAATAATTTCTCTTAGACTATAAAAACGCCATCTCAGAGATTCTTTCTTCATGCTCAACTCGGGTTGAAAATGCTAGGATGAAGTGTTACCTTTCGATTTGCATATTTTGCAGGAGCGCCTGCTGATGCTCGGGAGGAGGGAGGGGAGCAAGGTGCTGCGGCGCGCCTCCGAGCCTGCTCAGCACGGACGGCTGGTGCTCGCCTGAGAACGATACGCTCAAGTTGCCGCGCGGCTGACGGCCGGGTGACCGCAACGTGCGACTCTGCGGGGTTCTCAACAGGCGACCCTCAAGACCAGACCTGATAAGACAATCAAGTCAATACAAAGAATGTTTCCGTGAAATGAACTGACAGTAAAAAAATTGGTATTCATAGGTGAATTCAAAGGTATGAAGTACATCACTGTCCCCATTGAAGTCTTCGCGAAAGGCAAGAGAATGCACCGAGTGTGAAGCCATTTTTTGTGGCTCAGTATATGCTGACTCAGATAAAATTTTTAGTCAGTTTAAGCCTTCCTATCCACCGCAAAGGCGATCTAAAGAGAGGAAGGAGGAAGGCACCATCTAGTATGAAGTTAAAGGGAACGCAGAATCTATGCAGAAAGAGCATAGAAACAGTTAGTTGAGAAAGAAGATTATGAAACAAGATCAAAGTCAAAGAAGAAAGTAGTAGGTGCTGAGAAACAGGACAGCAGTGAACCAAAAAATAAGATGGTTTGTAACATAACAAAAACATTTTTTATTTCAACAAAAAGAAGACTTAATTAGCTCTCAGCTCGGACCCTCACACATTTTCCCCATGGGAGTGCTAATTCCCATAGATACAATAATTGTATCCCCCTAAGGGGAAATGCTGACTCATCTTAGTACATTTCATATTTTGAAGGCTAGTTCATATCATTTTATTACAGCTAGGATACAAAATATCGCTGAAAATTATAAAAGTACATCGATAATCAAACACCAGTAAAAACACCTGAAATTATACGAGGAAGGATCATCCTTGACACAATCAGTGACAACATGCACAAAATAAAACAACCTCAACACATAACTGGATCTGCTTTTAGCAGACCGTAGAGATGCAGTGCAAAGGACGAGCGACCTGATAGGGCGGTGCTGGAGCCTCTTGGTCTCGTAGCCACGCGGGGGCGGCGGAGTGCTGCAGTTGAAGGGGCTGTACAGCTTGCCGGGCGTGCGGCGAATGGAGCCGCGCGGGGGCGTGGCGTAGCTGCTGCCTCGAGGGCTGCTCGCGTCCAGCTTGTAGCGCCGCTGCGTTGACGACCGGAATTTCTACAACATAAAGATGAGTGAATACTAGGATACAGTTCCCATCTACAGGGATAATGAGGTGAGATCTATATTCAGCAACAGACTCATCTGAATTTTTATCACGATTCTTACATCTATTGCATTATTTGCCGAATCTATAATTGAAAAGTTAGCTAATTGGGAAATATGGTTTGTATTTTATACGTGGGTCAACTTTCAAGTTATAGACTTGGCATTTAACACATAAGATTATAAGTTAGTTTAAGCCTCCCTATCCGCCACAAAGGCGATCCAAAGAGAGGAAGGAGGAAGACACCAATTAGGATAGAGTTAAAGGAATGCGGAATCTATGCAGAAAAGGCATAGAAACAGTAAGTTGGGAAAAAAGTTCATGAAACAAGATAAAAGTTGAAGAAGAAAGTATAGGTGCTGAAAAACAGGACAGCAGTGAACCGAAAAAAGGTAGTCCTTAACATAACAAAAACATATTATTTCAACATAAAAGAAAGCCTACCTAACTCTCAGCTCGGACCCTCACATTGTCCCCCTAGGAGCGCTAATTCCCATAGATACAATAATTGTATCCTCCTGAGGGGACGCACAAAATGGGTAAGAATATATGTAAGAAATACATTCATATGTCATCAATACAGTCCATGTAAAAACTTTGAGGTTTGATATAAAATAACCCATGACGGAGAAAATACCATGAACAAGGGATTAAGAATAAATTCACAAACCTGTGAAATATTAGCAATGGCTGTCCGACAGCCTTGCACAGCTTGTGTCAGCCTGTGGCCGCCCATCTTAAAGAACTTGCTGGTGTTGTGCTTGTTCTCTTTGTCCTCTCCAGCGTGCAACCTGTGCCACAGGGGAGCTATGCCTGACTGAAGTTGCTTGAACGACTGTCTGCGACGCGACACTTCAACGATGTTGCTGTAAACACCGTCACCCCCAGCAAATGTCTGATTCAAGTTGCAGCGCTTACTGGCTGTGCTGGAGAACGGCTGGATGACAGAGAACTGCTGCAGGGCTGAAGAGCTTTTAGACTGGTATTTGCTGGGACCTCTGGCACTCGCAACCTCTTCCTCCTCCTCAGCATCTTCTTGCGCTTCCATCAACATCTAAGTGAAATGTCAAATTCTCTTCAACATGATAAAGAAAGGCACTCAACACATGACACACACACAGAGGCACCAAAAATATATGAATAGAAGAGCTTTTGAGACAGAAAATACAGGCATTAAGTGTGGTCTATCAGTACCAAGTAGCAGAAGAAATGAAGCATGAAGTACACACGCAGAACAATTTTCTTAATACCAGAAGCCACTGATGAATGCACAGCAGGTGCATTCATCAGCGCCCTTCTGAACAGAGGGATAAAATTATGGACCTCATGCTGAAAACTCCACTATGTTAGTTTGGAATCGTTCAACAAATTAAAAATTCTAACAACTTGATACGGAAATAGCTTGGTCGACTGAAATTTAAACACTGTGTGCTTGCTTCTTTAGTCAATAAATTTTTTTGGAATAAATACAACACTTATGGAACAACAGCACCATCTTCCCAGAATGTGGTTTTGAACACCAAAAATCATTTGTTCACCATTTCAACACAGCTTTACTTCATACCATACATTAAAATCACAACTTCAATCTAATTTAAATACCCACCGAAATGTCTTCCATCAAGAGACTCACAACGTACCAAAAAAATCATCCTGTTAACGAAGTTCAGAAAGAAAACCATGGCAACCTACATTTAGTAAACGACAATTTTCAAATTAGAGAGAACCACAAGTGTTGAGAAGAATTTAGCAATGCACTAACAACCCCATACTTAATCCCAAAGGTGCAGGGATGTCTTTTTACTATACATAATTTAGTGTATAAAAAGTGACCATAAAATGCACTCCAAGGAGCCAGAAGGCCGCTCTTACAGCGTGCTCATGCCAGTCGTTGTAGTCGTCAGGGTCGACGGCAGGAGCGCACCCACGGATGTTCGTGTTGACGGACTGAGGCGCGATGTTGGTGCTGGCGTCGATGTTGATGGTGGCGCTGAAGTGGGGGTGGCGGCGCGCGGGGGTGTTGCGGGGAGGCAGGGGGGGAGGCCCCACACGAGGCACGCACTGCATGGTCACCTCCATCATCTCCTGCTGATTTTCATATATCTTCTCAACGCAACTCACGTCTCCACTGGAAGCAAAATAAATTCCTGAATGAAGAATCATGAAATCAGGATACTGATAAAAAAGAGAAGTTAAATTGATGGAAAGTAAGATTGAAATAATGCCCAATTCATTTGTGCTGGAAAAATAATTCTGAGCAAAAAACCTCTCTCACTTCACTCCAGACACAACCACAAAATGCAGAATCATACCGAGTACACAATTAAATCCACAGTACCTCACATGTGCACATCAAAATACAAAAAAAATCAACAGAATATTTTTTGGTCCAATTTGGTTCTTGAATTTTAACTTTTCTCAAAACACCACCACATTCACACTTGTTTGGTAAAGGTACTTAGGCAGTTAGAGAATGATAAATGCTTAGGCAGTTTCATTATATTTTCTCCCATCTATTTATCCTAAAATAACAGCATGCAATTGCTGTGCAGGCAAGCCCCCTAAACACAAAAAAAAACTTTTATGTGCTTAAATAATGATATGGATGTCTTGCATAGCATTAATAAACAATACAGTCAAGGCATTTATATCTTTAATTATCAGTAAGTACAACCTTATCACAAGGATCATTCACATACAGACTACTTTCGTGCATTAATTCACAAGGATATCAGTTTACAACAAAATAAATCATTCTCTCAGCATGTTAATAAAATGTCAGCAAAATTTTAAAAATTGTACTACATTTGATGATATATTAACCATCTGAGGACTATCTAAAATTAAAGTAATTGTTTGTTTGGCTTTAATTTTACTGCACATGTACAAGCAATGGTGCAGAGCCCTGCAAACTGCAATACATCAGCTGGTAAATGGCTCATTTACTAACCACACATTTGTACTAGAGAAAATATGGTGCATTTTGCAATCAATTTCAAATCTTTCTTGTGTCCTGATAAAATGGCTATCCTCATATTTTGTGTCATTTTCCTCTAAAAACACAATTCCCAGCACATACAACTTATTCAGTGATTAAATTATTCTATGACTAAATTAACAATTTCCCACATTTAACTATTTCACTCACAATACCATACAAACAATTTACCCCTCAGGGGGATACAACTATTGTATCTATGGGAATTAGCGCTCCCAGAGGAAAAATGTGAGGCCTCAAGCTGAGAGTTAGGTAGGCCTTCTTTTTCACGAAATAAAATGTTTTTGTTATATTAAGAATCATTTTTTTCCAGTTGACAACTGTAACATTTTTCAGCACCTACTACTTTCTTCTTCAACCTCAATCTTGTTTTATAATCTTCTTTCCCAACTTACTATTTCTATGCCCTTTCTGCATAGATTCTGCATTCCTTTCACGTTCCCCGCGTATTGGGCCATATGTGTTCCAATAGGTAAATTACCCATTCACGTAGCAGTATAGGTGAATGACATTTCACCTGTTTTGCGACCTTTTAAAAATATAACCGTTATCATATGAGGTGAAATGTTATCATGCACTTGTATTTTTCATGTTTATTAGGAAGAATAAAAATTCATTCGAGCAGTAAAGCCGATTTCCCTATTCTGCCACTTACAACGTAACCAAACCAATCGTTACCAGCCTCGGTAATGAGGTGAACGTGTTAACTCCATACTAAATGGCGCCTTCCTCCTTCCTATCACCTTTGTGGCAGATACGGAGGCTTAAACTAACTAATCAAAGCTACAAACAATTTCAATGGCATCGCTCATTCTCTACACGTGCTTTTGAACATACTAGCTTTTTATTCAGGTTTTTTAGTGTCACCATCAAAACTGTATTACAAACTTGTCTATTAAAAGGTTTTTACAAACGCTTATGCTTCTGAACTATGTACAATACATTCTTTAAATTTCTAGCACAAATCAAACATAAGGTAAAATTAAAAAACATATGAGTTTTTTTGCTTGTCTTTGTCTCATTTTTAAAATTTCCAGTAAAAAAAAACATATGCCCTAAATCAATGAGTGCTTTACTATATAGATACTATAACAAAAGTACAGCAAGTCTTCACATTGTTGCCCTTTGTCTCCCGCAGGCGAGATAAACTCATCGGCTTGTTACTAAATGGCAACTAGGAAAGGAGAATAAAATACTTCAACTTGATAAGTTGCTTACAGAAAAATAGGAAAACAAGTGAAAATGTAATGGATGATAATGATTTGGTCAATGAAACATGGACAACAAAGCATGGAATAGAGCATTAATTGGAACTAGATTAATGGAACATTATATGGATGGAACTAAATGGATACAACTAAATGAATAAGAGTAAGTCAATGGAGTATGGGGAGTCACTGTAGGAAGTAAACCAAAACCTCAAATTAATTACCTGCCTACAAAAGTGACTAAGAGACCAGTGAAGGGAACATGAGGAGATTGGGATACAACATGCAAACATCTTGATCATGAACAATACAATATAATACATGCAAAAGATATTTACAGAAATAATAAGAAAATAAGGTATTTGCCAAAAGAAATGCATAACTTAAAGAAACCTACAACACTATTTAACTTGAATGAATGAGAACATAAAATAAATTCCATAACTCCAAACAAAATAAGAGCATAAAATTACAAAATAAGAGCATCAAGAAACCTACATCACTATTTAACTTGAATGAATGAGAACACAAAATAAATTCCATAACTCCAAACAAAATAAGAGCATAAAATAATAAATAAACTTATAGAAATCAAACAGCAAAAATATTAACCGATTTTCAACAAAATAAATAACAGATCAAGTAACAAAACATAGCAAAATTACTCACATGTCCTTAAGGGGACCTACTACACAGGACTGCCTAATTTAACAAATTTTTCAAATTTCACTGTTTACGTTTCTCTTGCATTTAGAGATAATTTCAAATAATTTGTGTGTTTGCACAATAACTTTTTTTCTATTGCAAAAATCTAAAAATTTTGCAGAAGCAAACGTGTTTAGAATTCAATTTTACATATCTGTATGCATTTTCGTTCCTCTAGATCTGTGGTTCTTAACCTGGGTTCAACCGAACCCCAGGGGGACTATGAGTCAGTCTCAGGGGTTCGGCATGGTACAGTTTGTACGCTAATACAGTATACAGTTAGATACATTTCTTTTGAATTTGAAGGAAAAACAGCATATTTTATTTTTCCTACTATGAAGGGTTCAAGGAATGCATGTATGAACTTATGGGGTTCAGTACCTCCAACAAGATTAAGAACTACTGCTCTAGATGCAATAGAAACGTGAAGAGTGAAATTTGAAAAATTTGGTAAATTAGGTAAAGTCCAGGGTAGCAGGTCCCCTTAAGAGAGACAACTCAAACTCACCAGTGCAACTGGAGCTTCACTTTCACTTAGAGTTATCTTAGGATCTTTACTAAAATTTCATAGCAGTTGAATTTATTACCAACTGAAAAGACTGATAATGTACAATCAGGCTATAATCAACAAAAAAATAACAATAAAGATTAGTTGTTTAAAAAGAGGCATGAAGGCGGTCCTATAAAAAGTAGTGACACAACCCCCAGTTACAAGATGCTGCAGGAAATACACTCATACCTCGGTTTTACGAGCCATGTTTTAGCAGATTTTGGATTCTACCGACAAATTCTTGGGCTAATAATTTTATTTGAAAATCGCGCACACTACGGACAAAGTTCGTTCCAAAACTGACTGCTAGGTGGCGAGCAGTCGCCTTGATGACAACACTGTTTCAGCACCTGCATTGTATCACTCTATTTTTGCCTCTTTTTTCTCTGTGTTGTGCTTTATTTCTTGTACCAGTGATTTATATTCCTTCACCATGTCATCTGGAGCTTCAGTGGAAAAAAAGAAAAGGGTGAATTTAACCATGGCACAGAAACTCAAGTTGATAAGGAAGTTGGAAAATGGCACGTCCGTGAAGGCAGTATGTGAACAGTATGGTGTGAAAAAGCAAGCAGTTTCAGATATCTACAGGGCTAAGGCCATTTATATTAAAATTTTGAATTTACTCTTTTATCTTGTTTATTTACAGTGTATAGGTATGTTTCAGTGTCAGATTGGACGGTGTGCTTGATTAAAAGTACAGTTCTTTCTCTTTTGTAATATTGTTGATATTAACTACTCGTAGCGCACCGTATTACGTTTCTGCCAGATGCTTCAGACAATCGGGACTATAGGACAGGGGTTTCCCCCTTTTTGTCCATGAAACCGAGATATGAGTGTAATGTAAAATATCAGAGGAAAAAAGCTTAATACACACACTTACCCTATATTTTTTCTCTTGAAGGTCCCCCAGTTCTCATATTCATGCATAACTGACGTTGAAGGACCATTGCAGAGACCAAATCTTTCTTCTAAGTTGATCTTGCTGCTGGGAGTGTGGGGCTGGTAGTCCTCATGCAGGTATATGGCATCATCTGCTACTCTCTTGTTGAATAATTTCCACTGAGCTGCCATGTTCTAGTCTCTGGAAAATGAATGCACAATTGAATCAAATTAATTTTATCCCTTCATTACACATTCCTGTATGGTTGCCTCTGATAGTAGAAGAAAACTGAAGCCAAAACTCAGGTGTGTTTACTTTGGTAAAAATATTTCAGTAACTCTATGCCAAATTAGTCCTTATTACTTTCCATTTAATAATAAAATGTTACAGTAGAGTACGAATAAAAATTGTCAAACTTGAACCCATTAATTAATTTTTCTCAATATACTTTTTATAGTAACACATGAATGACACTGTTTTGAAAATTGTAAATGCTCTGGCTGAACAATTTATGGTGTTGATTTTCTTGAAGTAACTAAAAATTTTAGATGCTTTACCTAGTCCACTTATTGCGCTGGGCTTCCTAGAGTGTTGCAGCAATGCTGCCAGCCAGTCAGCATAATTGCAGATGTATTCATTAATAAAGTTCTCACATATACTTCTTGTCCAAATCAAGCACATGCAAGTAGTATATTACTTCAATTCTAACCATAGCAATCAGAGAAACTATACAAAAATTAAAAACTTACAATAGTAATTAGAGAAATTATACGAAGTTTACAAAAACTCATATTGTAATATCTTGACTAAATGGGGAAAATACTCAGAATTTTCAATCTTTAAGTGCTTAATATTTGATCGACTTTAAACTATTTGCTGAAGAAATTTCCACCATCATTTAAATAAATTTTAGCATAATGCAAACAATGTCACTGCAAATTATATTTTATCTGAGTTTTGCAACAGCTGACCAGTGCTACTTTTTTTTAAATTTCAATATCAATAATCAATACATTTTTATTTAGGTTCTTACATTTTACCCTCTCTAGCCAAAAATGTTTTCAAAACAAAAAGAAAACACTCTGCATTTCAATGTCTTTTAACAAACTTCTGTTTTGAATACAGTAGGTGATCATGCATAGTGTGTTGAACACAAATTGTAACCTTAAACAAGTATTAGGATAGAAGTAAATGCAATTTTGATGTTTTACTTATCATTAATTTGAAAGTTTTTAAATAACCTACTGGATATGGCAAATAAAAATAATAATAGCAAGTGAATATATAACTGAGAGACAAAAGATTCAAGGGGAACGTCTACCCAGAATAAAAAAATGGCTGTCACGTTTGTTGTATGGGAACTAGATCTATGAAATTTGGCATATGTATGTATTTTTGATAGGGTTATAGGTGCGTATCCCGGACTTTTTTCAAATTTCGAATTAATTACTGAGATAATGGGGAAAAAACAAAAAAAGATAATTGGGAAAAAACAAAAAATGAGTGAAAAAATCTAGTGATGTACCGATGTATCGGTATCGGTTTCGGCAAGTATCGGTCATTTTACTGGTATCGGTATCGGCAAAATCCGGCCGATACTTTACCGATACTTTCCTATAATACGTATTTAATCATAAAAATAAAGTCATAAATCATGAAAGGAAAAGTATAAGCAAATAAAGAGCCTATTCATACCAAGTAAATTAGTTCGCTAACTGTTGAAATTACAGCGTTTAATCAGGCCCGCTAACTGAATTTATAACTTTGAATTCCCAATGAGTCACGTACGGTCAGTGAGAGCAATGTTCCATGAATAGTTGAACGCAGTAGCGACATAAAATTATTATACTTTTACAACTAAACCTATTTAGTTTCACCCAATTTCCATTTCTCAAAGTATATGACAGGCTAACAAAAATCGTACTAATTAAATAAAGTTGAAGGTGCATTTTAAAGTTTTTGAAAATTCAATAAAGAAGTAGGCGAAAATTCTATTTTAATTTAGCTTGTAAATCGTCAAATATTACGAAGCTGATAATTTTAATTTAATTTAGCATGTAAATCGCCGTACATCACGAATCTTGCATTTTTCTTCTATTTTAAGACGTTTGAAAAATTCATGAACAATCTTATAGTTGGTTGCGTGTTTGCGGATCTTTTCAGTTTCGGGGCCTATCAAATTTTAATGTTTTCTTTTTGCCAAAGTCTGTATTTTGGTGTGAAAAACACGAAAATGAAAACCATTTTGTGGACAAATTATTCGTTAAGTGCTTCTAACCTAACCAAGGGTATAATTTCAAACACCTCACTGTTAATCATAGTGAAAACTTGGTGGACCCTGCAACAGGTGCCCATACTCAAATGATTGAGAGTGTATGGCATAGTCTAAAAATGAAAAAAAGTCAGGGAGGCACTCACCGACAAATGATAGATTCCTCTCTGTGTGAGTTTGCGTGGCAAAAACATACCGAGAAACGGCAGTTTTTTCAAAAAATATTAATGGATATGAGCTTAATAAATTATTTCTCCACAAAATACTTTTCATTTTCGTGTTGTTCACACCAAAATACATACTTTGGCGAAAAAAACATAAAAATTCGGTCGGCCCCCAAACCAAAAAGAGCCGTGTTTGCTTCTGCACATTGTGTGTTAGTACATACATATACTGCTTGCGTTCACACTGCTATTTCTAAGACTAAATGCTACATTAAATTACTTTTTAGGCCTGCAAATGGGGAAAAATATCATTTATAAATAAATTTAGTCGCATAATAACCTCAGTTGGCAAATAAAGATTGCTAAACAGTGAATACTTATCTGTTCAGACATGCTTATTACGGTATCACACGACAATAGAGCGGAAAGATGACGCAACCGAAAAACTTTGTGAGGGAAACAAATCAAACTATGACACTGGACTGCAGTGTTGCCTACTTAGGATTAAAGTACGAATCTATCACCTAGCAGAAAAAATAGCATTAAAATGCAAAATCTAGCATTTTACATGGCGATTTTACCATTAGATTAAATTTAGTCATTTTCAATTGATTTCTAGCATCTATTTGTTGACTCATGGTCACTCAACGACTCGTTGAAGTTTCGTCCAAGCCTAGTCGAAATTTCGTCCAAGCCTAGTCGAAGTTTCGTCTAAACCTAGTTGAAGTTTTGTCCAAACCTAGTCGAAGTTTTGTCCAAACCTAGTCGAAGTTTCGTCCAAACCTAGTCGAAGTTTCGTCCAAACCTAGTTGAAGTTTCGTCCAAACCTAGTTGAAGTTTCGTTCAAACCTCGTTCGATTGTTTTGGTCCACTTTTGGAACCAGTTACTATTAGAGCTAGTCTACATTACGTTGCAATATGATTAGAAACGCGTATCTATCGAATGGATTTCATTTCGTTTTTTTAACAATATAGTTAACAGAGCAAGAGCAGTTTTATTATTCATAATCAAAAACTTTATTGTCAGTATTGTTATATTATTAGATAAATTAGTGAATAATTTTATTATAACACCCATGTAGGGTTTATAATGATTTTATTTTAATATAATTTTCATAGTATCGGTAGTAGTATGGTCAAAGTATCGGTATTTCCAAGTATCGGAGAATCGGTATCGGCCAAAAATGGGTATCGGTATCGGCCAAAAAAATGGTATCGGTACATCACTAAAAAAATCGGATATTTTCAAAAGCTCTCCTACAAAAGTTATTATTATAGAGCAATGATTTAGGTCTGATTGAATATGCAAAAAATTACTGCATAGCTAGACAGAGAATTGACTTGAAATTTGTAATGGTTTAGTTTTTAGATAGTTATAAAAAAAAATTCAAAAGTCATTGACTTTTCCGTAGATTTTTCAATGTAACTAAAATCGTACAATGAATTTTAAACTGATTCTCCGTCCAGCCATGCAGCCACTTTTTGCGCATTCAATGAGACCTCAATTATTGCTTTACAATAATAACTTTAAGAGAAAATAGCTTTTGAAATTTTTAATGTCAACTGTTCAGGAAGCGCATTTTTCTATAATTTTTCATTTGCAAGCTATACTGCTTGGAAAAATTGAAGCGGTTGATGTTCTGAAAGCTATCTGAACATATGAATATCTTTTCTTGCAAGTTTTTGTTGTTCCTTGAAGGGACTAGTGTGACAGATATCACAGAAGCATATGGAACTGGTATCATAGATACGTATCACCGCTCCAGGATACGTATACGCTCCAGGATACACGCTGCGGAGTCCTCCTCAACGCGCTTTTCCCCTTACCGCCTTTGTTTCCCCCTTTCCCAGAGCAAAGAATGTTGTGTAGCTTAGCTAGATAGTGAAATAAGGAGTTCTGTGTCAAATAGACCAACAAAACAAAATTCAGATATTTTGGCTGCCGATTGGACCCCTCCCCTCCTTCCAATCCCCATTTCCCCCACTTACAGTACTCAGATAGTTTTCCAAATTTGACAGCTTGTGAAGTAAGCATATCGCCTAATGAATAAAACAATAAAAAAATTCCGGATTTTGGGTCGACGCTCCCCTTAACAGAATCTGAGAGAAGAGCAGAATTGCAGGCATTTCTTCAGAGATCTACAGCCTTGCAGCTATTTCAATTCAATCCAATCCCTCCAACATTCAAAAGCACCATGTGATGATAAATTAATTGAAGCAGTAACAAATAGCTTCAAGGAATTACGGAGCTCAATCATGAAAAACAGTATTGTCACTTTGCAGCAGTCAATGAAACAGATTATTTTGGCTGATAGTGGCAACAATTATAGACTTCATCTGTTGAAAGTACAATTAGAGAGAAAAAAAATTATTCCAAATTTTTATCCAATCTCAGAAAAATTAAAAAATACAATCAGCAAGTATTTAGTATATATAGTAACAAATATGTTTATTCCATTGATACATTATCAATTTTATTTATTAAATTTTAATGTAGAGCTTGTCTTTTCTTTTCGAATTGTTATTTTCCCTGTTAAAAATATTATTCATTGATGTTTATACATCATCAACATCACGTACCTACTGAATTACAGTATAAAGTTAATCTTTATGTTACAACCAGTAGTTTTGGAAGTATTCCTTCTAATTAGGTTGATTATTACTTTAATGCATTCAAAGATGTTAATAATTTTGTTCCCAAGAATTGATAAGAAAACACATTCATAGATGCTTTACAGGAATGCCATTTTACTCGCTAATGCGTAATTTCTGAGATATGACATTAATAACGTTCAGGTAGGAATAACATTATATAGTCGGTTGCGTAATTGTTGCATTGTTGGAACATGCACAAATTCTTGGTGGAAGAACATCAGCCTTGGTATGGCTAAGTTAAATTATTTATGATTTATTTAGGTTAGTTTATTTAATTAACCTAATTTGACCTAACCTTACCTATCGTTACATGAATACTGTATTATAGCATATTTACATGTCCATTTCTTTACTTTCATTTATGTCGTTCTTATACATCAAAGTTACATAACTCAAAAATTCCGCATCACTGAGCAAAATGCCATTCCTGTTAAACGTTCATGAATGTGTTCCTTTAGTGATTCTAGCAAACCACATTTTTAAAGTCAGTGAGCCCATAGAAGTAAAAATCACCCTAAATAGTTTATAATTGATTTGGAGCAAATACTTCCAACCAACTTCAACAATAATATGGACCAAGCACTTCCAATTGGAGAGAGTATTACTTACCTTTACAAATTGAATACTATGAAATATTCAAATTGTTTTCTTAAACATAAATTATTCTAAGCTATTACTTCATTACATACAAAATGCAATCCTCTATTTAATCTTAAATTACTTAGTTTCAAGAGTATTTGTGCAAGCTCAAACTTGCAAATTGTTTCCAATAAAGCAGATACATGAAGATGAAATGTATATTATAGGTTTTTAAATGCCTTAACATTGAGATCCTTAGTTGATACGATCACATGGGTATCGTACTACACTTGTCTATAGTCATAAGCCGATGAAAGAGATAAAATCATAAAAGAATGTATTCTCCTTGTTGCGTGAATCTCAGTTGATTATGCAGGTAGTAAATACAAATTATAAAAAACAAAAATTACTGATCAACAACGTATCACTTTCAACATTTCTATTAAAAAACAGCAATTAGTTTGATGAACTGCATCATCTGGAATGGATAAAATCAAGCTTCACTATCAAAAAACAGCACGACTCATAGTCAAGCATATATGGTCACCGAGGGCTAGTAACCTGTTAAATTCCACTCACATTTCTTTCACATTTCAATAATTAAATTCAAACAACCATTAAAGCTGTTCAAAAAAAAAATTAATAACGATAATTTACCTGTATAAAATCCGTATTATTTCTTTTACAAGGGAGTTCTATGAATGAACAAAACAAGAACTTAATGTAAACATAAAATAGTGTCTCAATCTTATTGCAAGTGTCAACGACGCTGAACCAGTATTTAAAACTAGCGGCTCCTCTTGTTTTCGTTTTGACGGTAATCCCCCGTGATTGAATTGGCTTTAGAGGATTTTCGCTCATATATCAACCGTTTAATTTGCGACACAATGATTGCAATCAATATACTGCTAATTACAAAAAGTAAACTACCATTTTATGCACTGAAATTTATGTAAAATTTTCGAACTAAAAAATTGAGAGCTGTTAGTAAGCTTACAAATTAGTTCACTCATAATTTTAGGTATTCAGTTCAGAATTTCAACCGGATTGACCAAAAAGTTGCTTTATTCTAAGTAATAAAGTGTCGCAAATCCAGCCTTGCTCCTTACCAGAGTCCCGTGCAAAATAATCTATATCTTGCACATTTANTCCTGAGTAGTTTAGTGGACAAGTCTGGTACGCAGGTGCTGAGCTCTTTTTTTTTGTATGTGTGAGTAGTGAGGAGGGAATTGCAGACCGTTACAAAGGCCCCGACAGTGTCGGGGCCTTCGACACTGTCGGCCCTCACTGTCACACAGGCCCCGACACTGTCGGCCCTCAATTTCAAGTTCAAGTTCAAGTAATACTTAAGTGTAAAAATACAGGAACTTTTGGTTAATATTGATTTTAGGCCTTTCACGGAAATTAATAATTACATTCCAAAGAATCACTAAAGGAACACATTTAAAAACGTTTCACATGATTGACATTCTGCTCGCTGATGCGTTATTTTTGAGATATAACAATAATCACGTTCAGATAGGAATAGCATTGTATGGTCGGTTGCTTAGTCGCTGCATTGTTGGGTGACGCCCACTTTTCTGGCGGGACACGCCCACTTCTGGGCGCGAAAATAACAGCGTCGGTTTGGGTAAGTTAAGGTAAGCTATTTTAGGTTGATTTATGTTATTTTAGCTTAGTTTATTTAACTAACCTACCATAACCTACCCTAACCTCACCCATCGTTACGTTAAAAAGCGTATTACAGCATATTTACGTGTCCGTTCCTTCACTTTTATATACGACATTCATATAACTTCAAAGTTGAATAACTCAAAAATAACGCATCAGCGAGCAGAATGTCATTTGTGTTAAACGTTTTTAAATGTGTTCCTTTGGTGATTCTTTGGAACGGAATTATTAATTTCCGTGAAAGGCCTAAAATCAATATTGACCAAACTTTTTGTCAACCTGCTGTTAGCAGGTAATACTATATATCAATTCAAATTTTTTATTATGTGAAATTACTGCTATTTTCTTTCCAAGTTTTAAAAAATTAGGGCAATATCGGGTTTAATGTGCTCACGGAAATTAAGAGTTCCGTTCCCAAGAATCATTAAAGGAACACAATAAAGAACGTTTTACATAAATGGCATTTTGCTCGCCAATGCGTAATTTTAGAATTCTTCAACTTTGAAGTTATAGGAACATCGTATATAAAAGTGATGGAACGGACAGACACGTAAATATGCTGTAATACGGTATTACCGTAACGATGGGTGAGGTTAGGGTAGGTTATGTTAGGTTAGTTAAATAAACTAGCCTAAAATAACATAAATCAATCTAAATAGCTTCCCTGAACTTACCCAAACCGAGGCTGTTAATTCGCGCCAAGAAGTGGGCGTCTCCCGCCAGAAAAGTGGGCGTGACCCAACAATGCGGCGACTAAGCAACCGGCCATATAATGTTATTCCTACCTGAACGTAATTGTTAACTGCACTGTAGCGCTTCACACAGCCTAACAGTAATTGTTGTTATATCTCAAAAATAATGAATCAGCAAGCAGAATGTCATTCATGTAAAATGTTTTTAAATATGTTCCTTTAGTGATTCTTTGGAACAGAATTCTTAATTTTTGTGAGCGTATTAAACCCAATACTGACAAAAAATGATTGAAATATTAGTTCCAATTCAACTAATCTATGGTCAGCTATGAGTGCTATATACTTGAATTAGCGGTCCATATCAGGTTTAATGCGCTCACGGAAGTTAAGAATTCCGTTCCAAAGAATCACTAAAGGAAGACATTTAAAAACGTTTTACAGGAATGACATTCTGCTTGCTGACGCGTTATTTTCGAGTTATTTAACTTTGAAATTTTTGTTTCCCATAGCAGTTCCAGTAAGTTTGTGCTTGAGCAGGAGCTGTTAGAGTACGTTTAGATACTTTTGTAATTTATTATTTGCTGTCCACGCGGAGCCTGAACCCACTTCTATGATGTTTTAGTTAATAACACAATAAAATTTCTCACCCAAAAATATTACGTTATAAAAATATTCTGAGATTAAGTCTATTGTATTCACTCCTACGGTTTTGCTAATGTTCAACGGTCGCCGCCGTATTGAAACTGAGGTCAAGTGCATAGCAATTCAAGTCTTCACTATTTCAGTCCCGCTAATATTTTTGGGTGATAACCTTTATTGTGTTATTAACTATAACATCCTAGAAGTGGGCTCAGGCTCCGCAAGACTAGCAAATAATAAGTTATGCCATATATTGCAAAAACAATAACTTTTCCCCTGCTCCAAGCACTTGCGGCATTTTTGGAACAACATTTCTTTTTGCGCGGGAAAGCCATTTCATGAGTGCATTTCCTATAACTTCAGAGTTAAATAACTCAAAAATAACGCATCAGCGAGCAGAATGTCATTCCTGTAAAACGTTTTTAAATGGGTTCCTTCGGTGATTCTTTGGAACAGAATTCTTGATTACCGTGAGCGCATTGAACCCGATATTGACCAAATTTGCTTATAAAACCATAAATACCTAAGAGTATAGAAACTAGAAATTTTAACTAATGAAAATTTTTAGTCTCTATTAGTAACCTTGGGTTGATGAAATTAACACTTTGAGTGCAACATGACCCACAGGTGGTTATTGAGAGGATTTTTTTTTATAATGCTGCTGACCAGCAGTCACTGATTCAATTTTCATAAATACTTTTAGTAAACTAAATAAAAGCACCATTTATTTAATATTTATTTCTAAAATAATTCTGATTTGAGTTAGAGATTGAACTTTAGTTTAACTGCATCATTTAACATGTTAATGCTTTTTCTTTAAATATTGACTGAGGAATGTCTTTTTCAATCATTAATTTTGATTTTTTTTAGTCTTGTAATTTAAATGAGGTTACTAAATGGCTGAGATTGGTTTTTCATCTTGATTGACCTTCCATGATTTAAAGGGTAGGATGCATTTACTATGCAATTTTGCCCAATTGGAACTAAATTCATCCAACTTTTTCAAGTTGAAAATCTATGATTTTTTCAAGAGCTTGCATATTTTTCATTTTATATTGAATTTTTTTAAGGGGACCTTAAGAAAATTGTATTTGTATTTATTTGTAATTTGAATTTTTTTCTACAAAGAAATTAGCATGAATCAATGACATGGCCATAACAGTTTTTCCATGGGATCTAGGTCTATAAAATCTGGCCTACACATGTATTTCTGGAAATATATAGAGATTGTTTCTTACACTTTTTTCCATTTTAGCCATGATTACAGAGACAATGGGCAAAAAATAATCATATTTCAAAATCTATTTAATCATTACGACTCTGAATCTGATGGATTCATGCACCAAAGATAATTGTGGAGATGATGAGGCTTGTATCACAGACACGCTTGCTTATCACACACTTTTTCCTGATGGGTGTGACGGACAGATGGACGGGGCTCTTATTAGAGTTAAGATTTCAAAATAATTCTACGAGTCAGCATGAAGCAACTCTGTGCGCATCCCTAGATTTTGAAAAATGACCATTTATTCCCATTTTCACTCATTATCTCCGTAATTATAGGATAAATTGTACAAAATGACCTCAATTTATTACCAAAAATACATATGTATGCCAAATTTCATAGTTCTAGATCCCATAGAACAAACTTTACTGCAATTTCATTGATTAATGCCGATTTCTGTATAGATGGTATCTTTGAAGAAATTTCTGAATAAAATTATCTGATTTTTAATGGAAATAAAGATAGCATGTGTAAAATCATGGTGCACATAATTTTGGTTTAATATTTGTATCATTCTTTGTACTTTGCATCATTCTTTGTTCTTTGCATCATTCTTTGTTCTTTGCATCATTCTTTGTTCTTTGTATCATTCTTTGTTCTTTGTATCATTCTTTGTTCTCTGTATCATTTTTGGTACTTTGTATCAGTCTTTGCACTGGCAAAATACTTCTGTATGGTAAACTTTGTAATCTACTCTTAATTGATTGGATCTTCATAGATGTTCTTGTCTTAAATTTTTCTTAACAGAAAATTACAAGCTCTTTAGTGTCTGAATTTATTTTACTCATGAAAACCATCACTATTGCAATCACTGTTGCTGGGCTAGTACTGACATAAAATTATCTCTGTCATTAGGATGAAAAGAGAACTCTTACTTGAGATTAAGCTTCAATGAATGCAGAGTACACATTTTGGAAGAAGCACAAATGTTAGCAATTTTTGAAAAATGATTGTATGATTTTTTTGCTGTAAAGGTTTGAAAATTCCAAATTGCTAATGTGTCCAGGCATAATACAGGGTGCTACTATAGTGTGAGGCCTACTGCCATGTATTGCCTACCCAGATACAATTTGAGATGTACAAATTAAGTATATATTGCTAAATTGAATGAATGGAAATAAGCAATCTTCATTAGTAACCTAACCTCATGCTATGGTACCTACTAGCTAGAGGTAGATCTCATGCTAAAGTGTGGCAGACTTTGCACTGTAGCAGCACCTAATATAGTTCTCTGATTTTCAGACTGCTGCATCTAGAATATATGAGAGAAGTGTTTACTCAAAAGTATTTACATTTATTTGCTTCTCTGTACCAGCGCTCCAAGACTCTGCTGGTGGAGTACCTGAACCGCAACAAGGCAAACACATTCATCGACAGGCGGCTCGGTGAGAACAACAAGGATGCTGACCAGGGCATCAAGGATGACCTCAGAAGGGTGGAGCAGCTCAGGAGAACATCAACAAAGGTAACCAATAGTGATGTACCGATGTATCGGTATCGGCAAGTATCGGTCATTTTACTGGTATTGGTATCGGCAAAATCCGGCCGATACTTTACCGATACTTTCCCATAATACGTATTTTATCATAAAAATGAGTCATAAATCATGAAAGTAAAAGTATAATCAAATAAAGAGCCTATTCATACCTAGTAAATTAGTTAGTTAACTGTTGAATTACAGCGTTTAATCAGGCCCGCTAACTGAATTTATAACTTTGAATTTCCGATGAGTCACGTACGGTCAGTAAGTGAGAGCTATGTTCCATGAATAGTTGAACGCACTAGCGACAAAAAATTATTGTACTTTTACAACTAAAACCTATATAGTTTGACCCAATTTCCATTTCTCAAAGTATATGACAGGCTAACAAAATCACACCAATTAAATAAAGTTGAAGGAGCATTTCAAAGTTTTTGTAAATTGAATAAAGAAGTAGCTGAAAATTCTATTTTAATTTAGCTTGTAAATCGTAAAATATTACGAAACTAATAATTTTGTTTTAATTTAGCGTGTAAATCGCCGTACATTACGAATCTGGCATTTTTCTTCTATTTTAAGACGTTTGAAAAATTCACAAACAATCTTATAGTTGGCTGCGTGTTTGCGAATCTTTTTGGTTTCGGGGCCTATCGAATTGTAATGTTTCCTTTTTGCCAAAGTATGTATTTTGGTGTGAAAAACACAAAAATGATAATCATTTTGTGGACAAATTATTCACTAAGTGTTCCTAACCTAACCTAACCAAGGGTATAATTTCAAACACCTCACAGTTAATCATAGTGAAAACTTCATGGACCCTGCAACAGGTGCACACACTCAAATGATTGAGAGTGTATGGCATAGTCTAAAAATGAAAAAACGTCAGGAAGGCACTCACCGACAAATGATAGATTCCTGTCTGTGTGAGTTTGCGTGGCAAAAACGTAACGGGAAACGGCAGTTTTTTCATAAAACATGAATGGATATGAGCTTAATAAATCATTTCTCCACAAAATGGTTATCATTTTTGTGTTTTTCACACCAATATACATACTTTGGCGAAAAAAACATAAAAATTTGATAGGCCCCCAAACCGAAAAGAGCCGTGTTTGCTTCTGCACCATGTATGTTAGTACATACATAAACTGCTTGTGTTCACGCTGCTATTTCTGAGACTAAATGCTACATTATATTGCTATTTTACGCCTGTAAATGGGGAAAAATATCATTAACAATTAAATTTAGTCGGATAATAAGCTCAGTTGGTAAATAAAGATTGCTAAACAGTGAATACTCATTTGCTCATCATACATGCTAATTACGGTATCACAAAACAATAGAGCGGAAAGATGATGCAACCGAAAAACTTTGTGAGAGAAACAAATCAAACTATGCACTGGACTGCAGTGTTGCCAACTTAGCATTGAAGTACGAATCTATCACCTAGCAGGAAAAATAGCATTAAAATGCAAAATCTATCATTTTACAGGGTGATTTTACCATTATATTAAATTGAGTCATTTTCAATTGCTTTCTAGCATCTATTTGTTGACTCATGGTTACTCAACGACTCGTTGAAGTTTCGTCCAAACCTAGTTGAAGTTTCGTCCAAACCTAGTTGAAGGTTCGTCCAAACCTAGTTGAAGTTTTGTCCAAACCTAGTTGAAGTTTTGTCCAAACCTAGTTGAAGTTTCGTCCAAACCTAGTCGAAGTTTCGTCCAAACCTAGTCGAAGTTTCGTCCAAACCTAGTCGAAGTT
>JACJUY010002863.1:0-12697 GCA_014220935.1 Platorchestia sp. MABIK | reverse complement strand
AATTTCGTTTTTTTTAACAATATAGTTAACAGAGCAAGAGCCGTTTTATTATTCATAATCAAAAACTTTATTGTCAGTATTGTTATATTATTAGATAAATTAGTGAATATTTTTATTATAACACCCATGTAGGGCTTATAATGGTTTTATTTTAATATAATTTTCAAAGTATCGGTATCGGTAGTAGTATCGGTCAAAGTATCGGTATTTCCGAGTATCGGTATCGGTATTTCCAAGTATCGGAGTATCGGTATCGGTATCGGCCAAAAAAATGGTATCGGTACATCACTAATTGTATTGCTTAACAGTTATGCAATGCTGTGTTGATTTTTTCCGTTTTGTATCATTATTTTGTAATTTATACATTAGTATGTGTGGAATACGTTACCAAGTGAATAAAAGCAAGCTTTTGAATGTGTGCCAAAGTTGTCGTGTAAATTTCATTCCATAATGAATGTCTTCTATGGAAATTAAATTTCATGTTCATGATGAGAAAGATATTGAAGAGTGACAACATGGTCATTGTTCTTGATGTGCAAAATTCAAATCCACTTTTGGGATGAAGTTTTCAAGTGTGTTTTTATTTGTATTTATGACAAAGTATCTCGTTCTGAATTTTCTTTTATTATTCAAATCAAGAAATGATTCTTTCAATAGGGTAAACATTCAGTTTGAAAGGATTTATTTTCTAGTTTGTGATGAAAAAACTATTTTCTAGTATTCTATTACAGCCCTTTGATGTAATTGCATGTTTGGTACATATATTTCTTGTTATTTGGTGCATGGATACTAGAAAAAATTTTGAGCAACATTTGTTAGGAAAGGAATTAGGCCAAAGTCTCTAGTGTTGTAAATATTAATGGTTAAAAGAATAAGTGTTTCAAGAATGCGTGTAACCAGTTGTGGTGTTCATAGCTTTTTATATGAAGCTCACTTTTCCTAATTAATTTGAAGATTATGGGATAAAATTTAATGAAAGTTTGTTAATAGCATAAATAAATTGTATTAAATGAGAATGTTTTTTTTTCTAATGCCATAGAGACCTCACACTTTTCTTGGGGTCTGTGTTTCTTAAAATTAGAAAGAAACACCAATATATTTCACTGTCGGTTGAATTATATGTTTTCAATGTCATTGATTAGTTACATCTCTTGCAAAAAGTTCTTTGTGGAATCCATAGAAATACTACTTGCTCTCAGAATATTTTTCCCTCAGCCCATCTAGTACAACCTACTAGAGATACAAATTATTTTCTCAAAAATGATATACAAATTATTTTCTCAAAAATGATATACAAATTATTTTCCCACAAATTATATTCAAACTATTTTATCGTAAATCATTATGTACAATTATTTTCTCGTATATCATTACGCACAAATTATTTTCTCGTGTATCATTACGCACAAATTATTTTCTCACACCATTTCAGCACACGTTGTACAACCTGTCGGATGAACCAGAGATACTCACCCATGCAGGCATCCCCATCACCGAGGAGACCCTCAAAGCTCATGATTACGATGATGACCTCCATGAAGACGGCATGCTGGATGGTATGCTGGGCTTTTTTTATGTTATACAGGGTATGCACAAAAAATGTATCCACGGATTTTAAATATTAATAATGTGTATCAATGATAATGTAGAATAGTTTATTTCTGATATATTTATTCAATGTATAGCCCTTTGAAGTGTAGCCTAATAAAAAATTGAAAAAAATATTATGTCATTCTTAATCTGTGGATGCAATTTTTGTGTATATGGTGGGCCTTGGAAACCCAAGCACTAGTATTAAATGGTACATCAATCTATCACTGATATATTCCTTCTATAATAGTAACCTGAATGACTTATAATCCCACTCAGTATCAGAATCTGGATTTTTATGGTGTGCCTGGTACTAGTCAAAATGAAGTCTCAGCCAATATTCATTTGTGGGAACTTTACGTTGACCATTCAAATGCATGCCCTTTCTTCTTTTGGTACCAATGTTTGTAGAATAACATCAGTGATATATATTTGATATGAATGAAGTTAATTAGAATGAAGTAAACTAGCTGTTATGCAGTGTTAACTTACCAATTTTGTAGCATAAGACTGGTACTGAATGCACCAATCAAAGAAGCAACCAACTACTGTTATGCAGGGGCATTATTTGCTTGTAAATCTAAATTGTGCAATTCTCTGGTGTTTAGCCACACGAGTGTTCTGTTTCACAGTTTAGTAGTACATACTTTTTCTGGACTACTATGTAATTGTAGAGGTGTCAGTTCTGCCAAATTTATGTACTTTAGGAACTTGCTCTCACATGGCAACATTTTAGAGCTTAGGACTTTTTTCAGGATGTGTAGGATTCCTAAGGACTTTTTGAGGATGTGTAGTATTCTTCAGGATTTGTTTTTTGAGGATGTGTAGGATTTCTAATGACTTTTTTGAGGATGTGTAGGATTCTTCAGGACTTTTTTGAGGATGTAAAGGATTGGATTCCTAAGAACTTTTTTTGAGGATGTTGAGAGTTCCTTAGCTCTTTATAGGAATCAGTGTATTATTAAGGAATATAGTTACTTATTGAGAAATAGAACAATTTTTAAACAGTGCCTACCTGCATGTTTGAGATATTGTTTGTGTTGTTTGTACCTTGTAAGGGGTTATCTGGAAAGTATCTTGGTGTGAGAATTTTGTAACTTCCATTTTATCCAATGGTTACATCTGTCTATCAGTTTCTTCTACTGCGAGTTTTGCTTATTTTTCATTTCACTGAATAATTTTACCTGTATGTGAGGGACTGCTGTTGAAACTTGAGTTATTTCATTTCATTGAGTGGTTATTTCTGCTGGAAATTCATGTTTTAACTTTAGTTGGGGTTTATATGATGTAGTAGTGCAACCTTTTTCTTATGTTTCATTAATTTTTTTTTTCTTTTTCTATGAAGCATCACTACTAAGTTCGCATATCTCAAATTGTACTGGACTGAATTCAGTTTGTCTTCATTCATATTTACCCCCAATTTTATTTTCAAACAGACAACTGCTCACGTCCAACTCCTACTTATTTTTGAAGCATAACATAGCTTAAATTTTCTACCTTCAAATAACCTGGGTGCCAAGTGGTGATATAACCATTGTCGTTTAAGTGCATTCTTTATATCTTTTAGTCTGACAGCATAAACAATGATGGCAAATTGTACAGAATAAAATTTCTTTGACCTTCTTTATGAATTTTCCTTGTGCTTTCAGCCCAGTTTGTCAAGAAGCAGCATTTTGGAGGTGCCTCCCTGTACGCTGATGCTGATGTGCCGCCTGAGGAGAGGAAATACAAGAGCCAGAAGGACAAAATTGATGAAATTGTGGCCGAGTCAAAGATGCGGAAGCTGCAGGCCAAACAAGACCAGGAAAGCCAACGGAAGAAAGTTGATGTGCTCGACTCGCAGTTTAAGGACTTCATGGAGATGATGCGAGGAAACCTCATAACTCACGAGGATAAGAAAAAGGTTATTTTAGTCTATTGATGGGGAATTGCTACTCTTTTTCATTGAATCTGAGTCAGGAAACCTTATTACTCATGCGGATAAGAAATAAGTAATTTTAATCTAATGATGGTAAATTACTACTCTTTTCTCATTAAATTAAGGTCAGGACTCATCCTGAGGAAATCTCATAACTCATGCAGATAAGAAAAAGGAATTTTCAGTCTAAGAATAAATAACCATTTTTCATTAAGTGCGGGAATTACTCATACTGCGGATGCTTGTTTGTTTCAATGCTGCTTGAAGCTGTTCAAAATCATTAATCATTTTTTTTTAATTTTCCTGCCCTGCAACTCACAGTTATTGCCTGGGATTCACCGTTTGTTTGATTAACCCTTTTTCTCCCTACTAAAGGCTAAAATTTTTGAGACATTTTTATGAAGAGAATTTATAATTTATGAGGTACATAATAGTACATTCAAGATGGTTTTTGGTAATTCACTCAACAAAGTTTTTTTTGTATTGAACACAGAATGATTAGTATTTTAATGGGCAAGGTGTTAACCAGAGGTTTTTATTTGCAAGATAGACGTATGTATTTCGTCAGGAGAGAAAAGTTGAACTTGACCTTTATTAACCACCGTCCTTTCAGAAGAACCTTAGGAAATCACTTACAAAGTTCTGACTTTCTGAATGATTTAATGAAAAATTCACATTTACTGGGTTTCATATATGATAATTTGAGAAAAATTTTAAAGAATTGTAACTGTTCCACAATGAGGGCCATTTCCTGTCTTGTTGATGTTGTGCTTACTTTGATACCCTCCGTCATTCTGCTCAGCTCCAGTTGGAGCAACGTTGTAGAGAAATATAACTCTGAGAATCAACACTGACACATCTAGCTTGAGCTATGGTTTTCCTCTGTTATTTATTGCATTATGCTTCTCTGAATGTTGAATTGCTTTCATCTTGTGCATCATGCTTTTTGGCCTGATGTTTTAGTTCATTTTTTCATCTATGTTGAATGTTTTAACTCTCCATGGTCACCTTTGAGAAACCTGTTTTTCTCAGATTTAGCTATAACTTTTTATGCAGGCAGTCTTTGTAATGTATTTGGTGTGAGTAACTTTTATTAATGATTAGAAGATCAATTTTTCCAACTGGAAGCTCTTAAGGGGAATATGTGAAATCCCAAGCTAAATGTTAGGTGCACCTTCCTTTTCCGAAATAAAATGTTTTTGGTTTTGTTACGGGCCATCTTTTTTCAGTTTACTGTTGTCCTGTTTTCATGGATCTACTATTTTCTTCTTCATCTGTATCTTGCTTCTCAAACTTCTTTCTCAACCTACCATTTGATTTAATGTTTTAACTAAGGGTTTAAACTAATCCCTTAACTCCACACTAAATAGTGCCTTCCGTTCTCTCTCTGGAACGCCTTTGTTGCCAAGGCTTAAACTAACATCTAATCCCTTAACTCCATACCAAACAGTGCCTTCCTGTGCTTTCCTCCCTTTCTAACGCTCATGTTGCGGACAAACTAACATCTAATCCCTTAACTCCGTTCTAAACAATGCCTACCTCTCTTTGTAATGCCTCTGTTGCTCTCAAACTAACACCTAACCTAACCGTATGGTGCAGGCAAAGCGTGCGGACGCACTGCGCGACTACGACCGCCTGATGCGCGACATCGCAGCGGACGGCGGGCCGCGAGCGTGCCCTGCGGAGCGGCTCAAGACGGACGAGGAGATCGCCAAGGAGAAGAAGGAGGAGCTCGAGGGGCTCGAGGCCGACCGTCTGCGCAGGATGCGGGGCGAGCATGAGGATGACGGTCCTAAAGTCTTCACCAGGAGTGCTGATAGTCTTGACAGCTGGTGAGGAGCGTGTGTGGGGTGCTGGCAGCTGGTGAGGGGGATGTGTGGGGTGCTGGCAGCTTGTGAGGGGCGTGTATGTGGTGCTGGCAGCTGGTGAGGGGCGTGTGTGGGGTGCTGGCAGCTGGTGAGGGGCGTGTGTGGGGTGCTGGCAGCTGGCGAGGAGGGTGTGGGATTATTTAAGAAGTGGAATTTATGGATTCAAAATTTTTATGGACAAATTATTAAATATTATCTTCTCTGTGATTGATGAACGAGTCTAATTATTTATAAAGTATTATTTCTGGTCAACATTTCGTGCTGAGGCCCTGACTTTGAACGACAGCAACCCATCTGTACGAGAGAAATTTTTTGTCAAATTTTGGCAGGTGTAGTTTTGCAATGAATCTTCATCGTTTGATGGATTTTATTGCATGACATATTTTTTCAAAAGTTCTGCAAAGGTTTTTTATCGCATTCTCACATGGGTTATCTATGGCAGTCCCAATTAGTGATACTGTCTAGTCTGCATCCTTCTTTGCTTCTTCTTTCGGACGACCCTAGACATGTTTAGCCTCATGGTTTGGTGCATAGACTCGCGTAAATGCTGGATTGTCCACCTCACAATATTCAGTATGAGTGTAACATGCTGTAGCTAATTCCTGTGAATACCTTTCTGATATTTGAAGGTAGTAGAGGGTCGGAAACAATACCCTAAAAACTACCACACTGCCCCCACCAAATTTCACTGTTTACTTAATGCATTTCAATCTCTGAATTTCTAAAGATAAACACATGTTAGCTCCAGTGGTGCGTACTATTTTACTCTCAGTTGTTCAAATTCCCCCTAGTTTTTTGTATCAGCTTCGGTTGTTTGTGTTGCGCCTCAGTTTGTATTGGCCCCAGTTGTTAGCATTCCCTCCAGTTATGCATCGTGATATGCCTGTTTTAGGGGGTATCATTCATCAATAAGTCACACAGCATAGCCTCTCTCTGTATTTGATTTACCCCTGCCACATCGTGGGTATTTACACAATTTCTCTGACATTGAAGCTTTCTTTATGCTACCAATGAACAATGTTTGTAGAGAAAGAGATGCTTCTACTACATCATGTGCAATGCATGCTGAACCTGGTATAATTAATATAAATATACTTAATTGTGTGTTCATGCAAAACATGGTATCATCAATGTGAATGTACAAAATTTGCGTTGTTCATTGCGTGTTGCAATGCGTGCAAAAGATGGGATGATTAATATGAATATTCTGAATTACGTGTTGTAATGCAGGCTGAATATGGTATAATTAATATGAATTTACTAAATTGGATTATTGGTTGCAGCCTGATGAAGCAGTTTGACGAGCGCCCCATGATGGCCTACAAGGACGGGGAGCTGATTGTGCTCAACGCTGAGGGCAAAGCCGTCGCCATGGACGGAACAAAGCCTGCCAAGAAGCTGACCAAGTGAGTGTGGCAGTTACTGTTGGCAAGGCAGTATGCCTACCGTGGGGATGTTATTTATGGGGCACTGTGCCTATATAGTGTTGCTCCAATGAGATGTTATTGACACGGCTACAAGCTCACCTGGTGTTGCTCCAGGGAGGTGTTATTTATAGGCCTATCGGCTCACCAGGGGGATGTTATTTATAGGGCTTGACCTAGTGTTGCTCCAGGTAGATGCTTTTTATAGGGCTATAGACTCACCTGGTGTTGCTCTGCGGATTTGTGTTTGATAAGGCAAAATGCTTTCCTCGTGTTGTTCGATGAAATTGTTATTAAGGCAAAATGCCTTAATAACAATTGATGCTGATAAGAAAGTTTACTTGATGTTGCTCAGCAGAGTTGTGTTTGACAATGCAAAATACATACCAAGACTATCTCTATGTAGTTGCTCTTAACATTATTTTTAAAATTAAAAGTAGTTTTTAATGAGGCAATAAATTCACTTAGGCTTTAGCCTGGCGTTTTCTGTTTCAAATTTCATCCTACCAAACCATAGTTATACTTCAGGTGTTAGTTGAATTTCATCTTGCTTTGATAGGTTTGCTCTTGGTAGTCATTATATATCTTTTAAAAGCCCTTGATATTAGAAGCCCCATGTTCTTGAGAGGTGACGCAAAGCTTGGAACAGATACCATTAATTCAAAGGTTTTATTTTTACATTTTTTCAGCTAATAGATTCATGAATTTTACTATTTTTGAAATCCTGTTTAAACATAATAACCATGATGTATCTAGCAACTGAACCAAAAACCAACAATTCATAGTTTTGCCCAAAAAATGAGTGGTAAATATACAAACGAACTATTAATGGAGTTATTCTCGAGTGCTGACACCACTGTTTGGCTCAATAGGAGTTGGTGGATCAAGTTAACATCTCTATAAATTCCCACAGCAAATATCCTCTTTAACATAATTATTTATTCATAGTTATTCATTTACGGATTGAGTGTTGAATTTTCACAGCAATTCTTTTATTTAAGATAATTATTTATTCATGGTTATTATTCATTTGCGTATCAAGTGTTGACCCACATGTATTTGTATTCATGAACATCAGATCCAGTGACGTTTGAGGAAAATATTGTCCTTTTCGTTAAGACATGTATTTGAGCATTCTATTTCCACAGAGAAGAGAGAAGGAAGCGCAGAAAACAGCAGAAGATGGAGAAGAAATTGCGTCTTGAAGAGAAGAAACTTCTTGATGATTATCTCCCGTCTGACTATGAGGAGGATGATAGTAGTGATGGTGGAGATTTCAGCGATGATAGTGATGGAGGAAAGGAAGTTGATGATGGAGAACATGAAATTGATGATGATGATGATGCCGAGGAAGAAGTTGTAGACGATGGTGAGTGATAAAACTCTTCTTTCATCAATGTTAATGAAAATCATAGAACAATGGGAGTAAATGTGCGTTTGGATATTTCTGTGTTGATATATAGATATTCAATTTTGTTATGTTTCAATGCTGTCTAATTCTCATTCTAATACATTCAACTATTGTATCTGTTGCAATTGACACTCGGGGGGAAAATGTGTGAGGGCTCAAGCTGAGAGTTAGGTAAGTCTTCTTTTTGTTGTTGTAATGAAATGTTTCTTTTTGTTGCAATGTTAAGGACCAGCTTTTTTCTGGTTCACTGCTGTCCTGTTTTTCAGCACCTACTACTTTCTTTTTCAACTTTTATCTTGTTTCATGAACTTCTTTCTCAACTTTCTGTTTCTATGCTCCTTCCGCATAGATTCTGCATTCCCTTATCTCCATCCCAAATGGTGTCTTCCTCCTTCTTCTCTTTGAAACGTTTTTTTTTTTAACGGTTAGGGGGCCTTAAACTAACATAACACAATCTAATCTTCATACAATGTATTCAATATTGTTCATCTTCCAATGGTATCTGATTTTCATTATATATGTATATTCAGACATGTTTATATCCCAATGCTTATGTGTCCTTTATTATTAAAGTAATTTAAATTAAATATTAATTTGATCAATTATTCTTCTTAAAGCAATTTTTCTTTCAGAAGAAGAAGAACAAGAAGGAGAAGAAGAAGGCAGTGATGCGGAAGATAGCCAAGGTGATGACGAAGATAAATATTCTGATATTCTTGAAGAGGAAGAAGGGGAAGAGGAGACAGAAATAAGTGATGCAGATGAAGAAAAAGAGAATGAGATAGTAGTAGATGAACGTAAACGCAGACAGGCACCAAATGGAACGATTAGTGATTCAGCAGAGATCACAAAAAACATCAAATTATCTAAAAAAGATTCAAAGAGGAAGAAAGTATCTTTCTCAATAGACACTGAAGAAGAAAGTGAAGAGAAACGCACGCGCCGCTTACAAGAGGAGGCATCTAAGGAGCTGCCATACACCCTTGAAGGTTGGTGGTGTGTGGTTGTTGCTGTGTTGGTGGTGTGTGGTTGTTGCTGTGTTGGTGGTGTGTGGTTGTTGCCGTGTTGGTGGTGTGTGGTTGTTGCCCTGTTGATGAAAATAGCCCATGAATTTTGGCTAGTTTTAAGTGCAGTGTGAGGTATGCTCTGTACAGAAGCGATGCAGTGTGTGAACGTATACCATTTTGCATTCCTACTTTTGATGTGTTACCACTGATCTCATTGCTTTAATAATTCCCTTATCTCTGAAGTAACTACGTACATTGTAATTCACGTTGGTTTTAGTGCTTTCTATGGGTGTGTATTGTGCACGTTTTGCTATTCATCCGTGTTATCTCGTTTTCTTCAGGTCACGATGTAAATTACATCACTTTCCTGTATTGGTTGCTTTTATCACACCCCGTATGGATTGTTCATATCACTCCCTCTCTGTAGATTGCTTATATCACTCCATGGTTTGCCATCACATATCACATTCATATGTGATATATCACATTCTCTCCACTGATGGCTATCATCACTCTACTTCCATGGGTAGCTCATATCAGTGTAATATCTGCATCAGAGCTGACCCTGATGTTACTGGCGTGATTGTGCAGTGCCTGCAGACTGCACTCAGTATAGATAGCTCACATCTCTGTGTAATATCTGCGTCATAAAATCTGTGTAATATGCTGTCTAGACCCTGATGTTACTGGCGTGTGTGTGCAGTGCCTGCGGACTGCACTCAGTATAGATAGCTCCCATCTCTGTGTAATATCTGCATCACAAAATCTGTGTAATGTGGTGTCTAGACCCTGATGTTACTGGCGTGTGTGTGCAGTGCCTGCGGACTACACGCAGTTCTGGGAGTCGGTGCAGGGCCGCTGCCCTGAGGAGGTGGCCACCATGGTGGACAGGATGGTGGCCACCAACCACCCGCAGCTGCAGCACGCTAACATCCTCAAGTGCTCACAGCTCTTCACCTACGTGCTTCAGGTCAGTCAAATGCCCTCAAGTAAGCGTCATTTGCTGTTGGGACTGAGCCAGTGTAGCTGTGCTCTATAGGGTTTTCGTATGAGTACAAATGTGAATAAAATTTACATTTTCTCATTCAGAATATCAAATGAGCTTTGTTGTGTTACCAAGTGTGCATGCAATTTGTATTGCTCTGCGGGAGGTTAAAATTCTGGGGAAATTGCCCCGGAACAAAGTTGTTGAGTTTTTTACAGTCTGTACAACTGGAACGAAATGGGCATTTCATCTTTAGGGCATCCTCTCAAATTTTTGGCCTTTGTTCACATTAATTTCTAGATAATCTACTGCTGTAACTTTTATGTTATTTGCCCAAGGGTGAATTTCCTACAAATTTTCCTTATCGTAGCAGTACAGTTACCACCGCAAATTCATCTAAATCAAAATTGCCATAACGTAAAAAACTTACACTTGAAGTTGTACTGTCAAATTGACATGATTGCAGCAAAATCCAATCAGCCGTTGATGACTCGCAACTGTCTTTTCAAGGAGTTTTTAACTTCGTTCTTTGTAGTACATAAGTTGAACTTTGCATTCTCAGGAAATATGAAATTGTCAAGAATTTCTCACTATACACCTACATTTTATTTCGATTTACTAGACCACTTGTGCCCCTTTGGGAAGATTGGCTTTTTCCTAGTATCTAGAAAGGGAGGAAGTCTGAACTTTGTTATAGAGGTTGAATTCTAAAACTAGGGTTAACGTGGATTTATTATTTGCCAAGCCTGCCTTTCAATCATTTTTTTGCATTAACATCATGGCAAAAAAGAGAAACTTTCAGACATAAGGAGAACTCCATGGTATCTACAGTGTAACTAGAAGGTAATTATATTTCAAGGGTAGTTCTTGTAACTATTTTCTTGGAAATATTTCCTTTAGATTGAACATTTCTGACAGACAGTATCCACAATACAGCGTGTAGGGATTGCTAATTTCTCTCTATGCTGTTACTGCAACTAGAGTATGGTAGTGTAGAGTATGGACGTAGAAAAATTCAACAAGATAGCAAGTTTTGTAATTATGGAAATGAATCAATAAGCAAACAAATATGTAAATAAGTGGGTAAATAAATAAGTAAATGTAAATGAGTGGGTAAATGAATAAGTTATTAATAGTGTAAATAAGCAAGTTAATAAGTAGTCAAATAAATAAGAAAATAAGTAGGTAAATAAATGAGTAAATCAGTAGGTAAATAAAGAAGTAAATAAGTGGGTAAATAAATAAGTAAATGAGAAAGTGAATGAAAAGTAAATAAATGAGATTAAGACATGATCAATACATTTTCAGTTTGCGCACGGTCTGTGCACTGCTGAAGGGGTGAGCCCCCTGCCCTCAGCCGACCCCGTCGCCTACCTGGACCCCCTCACTCCCCAGCTCTTCTCCCTCGCTCGCCTCGCGCCTGTCGAGTGCGCCAGGGCCTTCTTGCTGGTCTGTGGCGACCGTGTGTTGTGTTTGTAGGTGTGTGTTGCGTTGCGTTGTCTTTGTGGATGTGTTGTGTCTGTAGATGTGTTGTGTTGTTCGTTTGTGTGTTGTGTTCGATTGTGTTTGTGTTGTGTCTGTGTATTGTGTTTGTTTGTGTTGTCTGTATGAGTGTGTTATGTTGTGCTTGTTTCTGTTGTGTGTGTATGAGTGTATTGAGTTTGTTTCTGTTGTGTGAGTACGAATGTGTTGATTTTGTTTGTATTGTGCGTGTATGAGTATGTTTAGTTTGTTAGTGTTGTGTCTGTGTTTCTTTATTGTTTGTATATGTATTTGTGTGGTGTGTACACGTTTGTAGGACTAAGTTCAATGCCCGCACATATGTACGTTTATGTTAGTGGTGTACTGTGTCTGTGTGTACATGCCTGTATATGCTGAGTGAGCACTCATATTCCAAATGACAAATCAACATTTATATTGATGCATCAGTACGTATACGTTTTTTTGTTTACTTAAGTATTAATATGCTGACGTATTTGATATTGATATCGATATTAGGACAGCCAGGTGGTCATCAGTGCATACAACGTACATGCTTGTTTTAGTTTATGTTGGGTAAATTAACAATTGTATACCTATGCTAGGATACTGTTCGAATTGACAGTTGACATCAGTGGTTATATGATAGTTTTGGTGTGTTTAGTTCAAAAACAATTAGGTCACTTTCCAACAAGACGCGCACCCTCACACATCAAGCGAAATACAACAATGGTGTCGAGATCAGTTTCCCTACTTTTGAAGCAAAAAATCCTCTATAGAACATTCCCTCATCGTCCCTTTCGTGATGATATTCTCCATCGTCCTTTACCATAAAATATTCCGTCTTCCACGAAATGATGTTATTCCCTCATCTCCCTCCACATGAAAACACTTGCTCATCTTACACTACTTGATACCCCTTAACCCTGTGTGGGATGTTTCAGCTTCCTCAAAGTAGTATTCCCTCTTCCCCTTCATAGTATTCCCTCTTCTTCATAGTATTCCCTCTTCCCCT
>JACJUY010002862.1:62665-96814 GCA_014220935.1 Platorchestia sp. MABIK | reverse complement strand
TGTCACGAAAAAGATATCTCAAAGTCTGCCCGAAGCGTGTTGCAGCCTGGGGGAGAACACCACAATACAAACTCAATTCATAGGAAGCAAGTTGAAAATTAAGTGTGAAGAAATATTGAAAACTCAATAATATAAATTGAAATCATCATTCGAAAAGTACATGCTTACGGCATTATATCAATCAATACTACGATGTACATGATTACGGCATTATATCAATCAATTCTACATTATTCATGATTACGACATCATATCAACCAAACCACGGAACTGCGGCGGTTGTGCCTCATGGCGGCGAAGGCGAAGACCTGAATTGTGAAGCTGCAAAATGGGCGTCAGCAGTTGCGTGTATTTGCGTTAAATGATGCAAAGCGCAATCGAATAAAAAAAAATTCATTTTAATCCCTAATTTTTTTCTAAATTAAAACAGGTAAAAATCAATTGTATCTGATAATTCCTTGATAGTGTTTTCCATTTTCTCACAGATGTAAATCCTCAATTTCAGGTGTTCAGATCATCCTCTTATTCTTATTTGCTTGAACCTAAGGATCTTACGATGTTCATAGCATGAATAAACTGTGCGAAATAACTTTTACAGCAAAAACAAACGAAAGATTTTTGTCTTTAACCTCATGTTAGCAATGGCCATGGCTTAACAGAGAATAGAGAATACTGACAAATGAGAAATGGAGACTTCGATAAATTTAGGAAAATACAGCTTCCAGAAGCGATGCATCAATAACATCGCTATACTGACAAATTTTATTATGCATCGCTTTTAATCTAGCTATAACACGATGAGTCCAGATGAGTTCACCGATTGCTCTGGTATCATACCTATGGGAACTTTGATTCAAAGCACACAATTTTAATTTGTCGTGAAACTCATACTAAATGTATATTATTATAAGAGAACATCATGTATTGAGAAATTATGTTTATTTAGTCTTGAAACTCAGACAAAACGAATACTATTAGGGAAACATTGGGACATTATGTTTAATTATGCATTACTATGCCGATGAGCCAGATGAGAAATACATTCCTTGAAATAGTCTTTTTTCGAACCCAACTAACTTGTAGATTTAAATCATCTGCCACGTAGAAGAAAATTACCTCGTCACACCTAACTTGACCTGTAGCTACATGGGAAATCAAATAAGGCTTCTTTGTCCTTGCCGTTTCATTTACTTCAATCGTTAAGAAATGCTTCCAATTTTAAAGTTATTGCTCGTTCCAAATATTTTGATTACTTTCTAAAGGTAAAATGGAGTTGATTTATGTTATATCAACCTATTTAATGAATATTCCTCAAGTCTTTTTCAATAGATCCCGTACATTCGACTGTCTGTAATTTGCAAGAAATTTATTGTAACGCCTACCACAACATAAAACAAAGGCATTGAACATTCAGCTCGAAAAGCTCTTCAAAAAAATATTCATACATTCAATTGTAGAAAAAAAATGTGTTTGTACGCTGCTGTTAGACCATTCAACAAAAATAACATCAATAATTGGTATCTCATTATATTCCGTTATTTTTAACTTCAATTTTAATGTAACTAAATTTCATTTTAGTGAAACAAATTTTCATTTTTCCAGAAACAGAAAGCAAATTAAATTGGAAAGTCATCAAATTCTGTTAGATGAAATCAAAGTTCACTTTGGTCTCGAAAAAATTTGATGTCGCAGAAATTTTTTCTCACTTTAATGAAATTGATCCGATAGAGGCACCTGAGCATAGAAGCTTCAAGGAAAATGCACAACGAAACCTGCTGCCAATCAACAGAAGGCAGACATGAATTTACAGAGACAGCGACTGCTGCTTGATGGAACTCAAGATGACTCTGAAGTGGGGAAATTCCAAGTGAAGCGCCAACACAATGGTGACCATCTACAACGATTCTGAGATGCAGAGGTTAATTGTACCAGGTGTGCAACAACTGATTTTAAAATCATTTTACCGAACTAGTCTGAGAAGTCACACCACCACAAATTCCGCCATTGTATTCGATGGCGGGAGTTAGTAAGTCAAACAAATAATGAAAAATTAAGTAGTTCGTTTAAGCGTGGACTCACTTAACCACTATGTTTCTTTCATAAGCTTTGATACGAGAGTTGAATTTTAAAAGTGCGATACTGTTTGATAGCGAATATTATTTTTTTGTCAACTTCTTCAATGTCTAGAAAATTAGAAACGCGTCAGAGCTGATAATTGTTTCCACGTTGTTCTTGATTTAACTTAAATTTCTCATCGTTTTTAAGCACCGATTTTAAGTTCTTCGAAAAGTAGAAATTGCTCGTCCAGTGATTGGCTAAAATTGATTGAAAGTAATATAAACTATATTTTTGAGCAATATTTAACAAAACTATAATCGTCATGTTCACCTTTAAAATTAAAAGAAAAAATCGTAAACTATTGAGAATTTATTCCCTTCAATTCCCTGTTCTATCTGAAAAGTACAAATAGAGTCTTGCCTGACGAAGAATACCTGGATTATAAAATGTCCGATACTTACAACTGCTCTAGAATATTATATCAGGCCTATTTACTTGAGAGTACGAACAAACCCAAGTAGTAAAATTCCGTTTGTGCATAGAGTACATATGAAGCAATGAACATCTCACACCAGAGCATCTCTAAACTTCACCTCCATTACAGCAACTCTCCAACTTCACTCCTGCAGCAACACAAAAACCCACGCAAACTTCGGAGCTCAATGCGCGGTGTTCGCTTCATTGCAATAACCCCGGCGTCGTCACGATCAAGACCGCCAGCATTACACAGCATAACAAAGCCTGTGCTAACACCCCAACAGCAGCAAAGCAGGACCAGCAGACTTGAGCACAGGGCTGCAGGACGGCGCTAAGCATCGTTAATGCCCTCCTGATGGTGTGATCTGTGCCGCCGCCGCGCTCGCGCGATGAGATGCCGATACTTTTGGGGGGAGTCAGAATCCTATTTATATGATAATGCCATGCCGCTGCCTTCTGCGCCCTATCACAGGTGGCGCTGTGCTATCACAGATGGTGTCGCGCTATCACAGACGGTGTTGTACTATCACTGATTGTGTTCTTCACGAGTGGTGTTATGGTATCACAGACAGTGGTGGGGCGTCGAGAGATTAGGTTGCGCGCTGTCACAAACGGTGTTGTACTTTTAATATTGTGGCAAAGAGCGAGAATTGCTCGAGATGTGCAGTCACGGCTGGCAGTGGTAAGGTTAGTTAGCAACGACTAGCGTGGCTGGATGGCGGTGGCAGGCATAAGCCTGGTGGTGGTGTATTTCTTGGCTTAACAATAATCTCTTTCATTTTCAAGGATTGTCGATATCATCACACATTCATTGAACAGACTTGTAACCCATTCAATATTTAAAATTTTGTACATGATGCATTTTTAGGAACATTCTTCGTTAGTCCCACGTCTTCGCTAGCATAAGCCAGATTCTCGATTAACCTTTGGTTTTACATGAAATTTTCACACTAGTTTCGATGCGAATTTTAATTTTCCAGATAAAATTCACGCGAGGTATTGGGTGATCGCTTGTTTATTTATTATTTTCACTCTAAATGCCGAGAGCTTACTTGTAAAATTTTGACCATACAAAAGTTCTGCGAACTTCCGACATCAATTTTGGATATTTGGAAGACTGAAAAGAAAACAGCAGTTATATACATAGCAAGTTAAAACTCTGTGCTGATGAATTTAAAATTCGAGTCAATTGGAGCGACTGAACAACGGGATATTCCTTGTGTTATGTACGTACATTGCAACGCTTACTTCCATTTTTATTCATCCACCTGCGTACATGTGCGATCTGCTTGCTCTATACAATATACGTGCTGACAAAAAGAAGTCAACGAAAGCAAAATGCAGGTAAAAACAAGTAAATCATTATCACTTTCTGAGCGTTCTATGTCATTAGTTCTTCAATTTCGTTCGCTCGGGAAATATGTACTACACTTGAAACTTTCCTGTGTGTTTAAATTAAGGAACGTAAATATTAACACCCCCTCGAAAAATGCGCTATTTCGGAATGGAGAAAGCGTTTGAATAATTTATCGAGAAACGATTGAAGGTGTTACGTTGCGTTTGTGTGCTTATGTTATTGAATAATATACAGTTTGTCTGTTGTGTGTTGCATGATGTTTGCTTTGATTTGTTGACAGATTTTGTTTTCACTATTTTTCACTATAATATTTTCACTATTTTACTCTGTTGTGAGTTGTTCAATATTTGCTCATTTATGTGATAAATAAACAAATTATAAGCAAATTATATGCAAATGGTGTATCGTATGATATTACCTTATGATAAGGTGTATTTTATATGATTTCGTAGAGTTGCACAACAAGTGCTTATGGTGTGATGTGTAATACATTTTAAATTGTGGTGCACCATATTAGTTTCGTCATTATATTTTTTCCATATTTCGAAAGACATTTCAATTGATCTTGTAAATGTAATTCATTTTGACTTGTAAATTTGTTCTCTAACATCAACCTAGACGAATGCCAGCACAGACGTCTTAGAAGTGCTTACTTAAAGCGAACTGTTCGGCGAGTTTGTTCTTGACTCATTTGTATGATATCTTGCGCTTTAAGTTTGCTTTTCTGTGCTAAGATCCAACCGTGATAGGCTAGTAATAATATTCATCATGAAATGTATAATTGCTTTTTTTTTATTTTAGTATAATATTTGACATTTTGTTCTGGTGCGGCCACTAAACATCAGCATTTCTTCACAGTGCAATGAGAAATATATTTTTTAATATTTTCAATTGATAAAAATTTACCCATAAGGACATCACACATATCCTTCGTGAACTCAACAGCCACCTTCAGTTGGATCCCTCAGTCGGATGATTGCATGGTGGCTACGGCAAACCTCCCTGTAGGGAAGGTGGGCTGATGGCTGATGACGTCACGCTGTGTGAGTGACACCTTTCATATTCAATGGAGGTTATGGAGGTCAAATTATACAATTACTCGTAAAGTAGTCTCTAATTTGATTCAAAATGATCTGTATATAAGCTTAACCTTTGTAAATATTGCAAAATAATTTAGCGTATATAGTAAAATCCCGAGGCTTGGTAACTGACGCAGAATTAATCTGAAGACTATTTTCGACTGATTAATTGAATGTAATTACTCAAATTTACAGTATATATTGAGGTGCACGAAAGTAGTTTCTAACTTTCATAATGAAAATATCTTAGTCTGTTGCAGTAGCAGGAGTTAAGGAACAGTTTTCAGTTAAAAAATAGTTTGAATTCCCATAATTACGGAAACTAAAACAATGAAAATTGAACTACGTTTATATTAACTTTCTAAACCTTCTGAATTTTCTTAAATAACTCATCCAATTTATCAGAATTCTCTTCTTAGTATTTCTTCTGCAGCAAACGATGAAAAATTTCCACATTCTGTGCCTCAAGTTTAAGACTTCTTTGAATGCATTTCCATGCACGTGAATAAGACCTGAAATTCAAGGATCTCTTACCCTTACAAAGCAACGATTCGTAGGCCGTCCGCTGACGCGGGCCGCTGCTTTTCTAAGTGCGTGCGATCCATCGTGTTGGCTCCGCGATTTATTCATGAACATCAGGTCTGCAAGCGTCTAAGGGTTGCACTGAATCTCTATAAACAAAAGGACCCCTGAATCAGAGCAGAGGAGAAACGTTTCACAGGCAGGTTTTTCGCATAAATGGACGCTCCCTGAATTTTAGGGTCAACACATCGGAGTTTTTAATAAATGGCTGGTGTGTAATACAGCATTCTGAGGCACGTCTAAAAAAGAAAATCCTCACCGACTGATACTTCTCCGTAACAAGCTCCACAACATTAATGGCCGAGTGTCTCCATAAAACTATTAAGGCCTTAGCTTTGGTTAGGCGCATGTTTTCTCGGATTTGGAACGAAGTTACTTATACACTCCTCAAATGGTTTTACATCTCAAGCCTTTCTCCATACTTTTCTCGATTTTCAGTAATCAAGCAGTGAATGCTGAAGTTCAGTTTAATACTAGTTCGATAAAAATGAAAATCAAAGTGTAGGTTCTTTCGTTTCTTTTTAAGAAATTTGCAGTTCCCACACGCCACTTAGGAGTTTTTCCCTCCTTCAGATAGCTACTTCAAGTCTCTTCCAACTTATCAATGGTCACGCAAGCTCCTAATACGTCCACATTTCCGATCAAAGTTTTTAAAATTTTGCTTTGAATTTCACCACACATGTACAATGTTGCTATAGCTTTATGTAGTTGAAGTTGGTATACATTGAAAATATAACACTTCAACACTTCAAAAATACACACATGCAGTATTATCTACTTTATTTCAGCCTGTAAACCAAGTTTATATTACACTGGTAAATGAATGGAAATCAGATTAAATATCAGATACATGTTCGATGTAGTCCCTATCTTTAAATTTCACTTTGACTTCTATTTTCAGCTAAGAATTCGACTCTTTCATCGACATGCAATGGGTGTTCAACTGATGCTGAACTCTTGAAGTAATAGCGCTGAGCATCTAACATTAATATTGTTTGCTCTCACAGTTGCATAACACGGTACCTTTAGCTGACGTCCTGCTTTCGAAGTTCGGGCTGCGTTCCCTTTGTTGATGTCTGCTCCGAAACTTTGTATTGTTGAGCTTGTATTATTGAAGCTGGCATTCAGACTTCGTAATAGCTTTCGCTGTTGGCCCTGTTTTGCATCGTTTGAATGGCAGGGTTGCAGCAATCAACTACGATAATTTTAAGCTAAAAAAGCAATTTGAACTCAGATGCAACATTGATCATGTTAACCTATTTTCAAAAATATTTTAGGCAGGAGGACCGTCTTCGTTAGAATTCACAGTTCAATATTAAAATGCTTTTTTCGAAGTCGTAGGAAAATCTAAGCTCATAACTCTGCCGAACATTTCCTCTTTGCCATCTAGACGAGATAACCTCAACTGAGCACTATCTCTGGAAACATCTGCCTTCCATTATCAACGAATTACTGACCTTCCTTCATCCGTGGACCGCCATGCTCTCCATTATCAGGGATCGTTTTGTATCATAATTCTGCAGTCCATTAGTGCGGGCGCCATTCTCAGCGCCCATTATCAGCGGTGCCATATTTCAGCGCCCGCCCAATGGCAATCAATTTGGCCAAGACTTATGAGCAATTAGGCTTCTTTTCTTACGCAAGCCAAGATAGAAAAATTCTTCTCGTCGCAGGCCGCCATCTCGAAACGAACGTCGATGTCAGCAGCTCGAGGGGCTAAAGCACAAGATCCTCTGCAATGTCATGGAAGTCGTTTCAAAGATTAAGGCACAAATGTAAGGTGGAGTTAAACCGAGTTTTAGGGAGCAAGAATGGGGAAAGCGGATGATCTAGTATTAGAAAGTATAAATTAATATTAGGTCTGTTATGCGAAAGGGTGATATTACGAGGAAAGATATGGTATGGATGAAATTCAATATCCTCCTTCCATTTCAGCCCTTCTAGCAATGCCTCCTTTTGACTCATGAAAAATCTGTATCGAGTAATGTAGGTTTTAGTTATAAAGAAATTAAATATTTTAGGTTTCATTAATTTCTAACTTTTAAGTTTTCACTGTTTGCATACGTTTCATGAAAAATACATTACCCAGCGTCTCTTATAAAAAAAAATACTTTTTTGCAGCGTCTCATATAAAAAATTGCATACTTTTTTGCAGCATGTCGTGAAAAATAAATATATCTCAATTGCGCATGTATTGGGTAGGCTCATAAGTTAGCTAGTTTATGGAACGTCATTTTTACCGACCTCTTAAAGATCGTTTTGATATTCTAATTCTCTCAATCCTCTATTCGGCTTAGCGAGCCAGGAAGCGTCAGTGTACTCGTATAATAAGCCTCCAAGTAAAGAAGTTCTAACATTATTGCTCACATTCGGCCTTTGAAGGTGTTATCTTTTTTGAACTTGTTTCTTAGAAAAACTATCAATTTAGAGGCTTATTGTTAACATCTGGAGAAATTAAGCTCAGCTCTTCACCAGAAACTGCTGGAACTGTTCAATCGTGAAGGCGCTGTTTTTCACCACGACAACACAAGGCCACACACGCACTGCTTTGAATACTCGGGGGAAGTTTCTGCAGCTTGAATGGGAGGTTTTGCCTCACCATCCATATTCCACAGATTTGGCTCCCTCTGATTACCATCTTTTTCGGTTACTGTAAAATTAATTAAAGGGGAAAAGGTCTAATTCTGATGATTACATGAAAAGTTTCTTGGAAATATTCTTCACTGCTAAAGAGTCCTAAATTCTCCAAAAAGGGGATTAAGAATCTACCTAACAGATGGCGAATAATAGAACCCTATGATATATTATTAAAAACAGAAGCAAATTGATTATTTAAATTACTCTAAATTTTTTATTTAGTTTCCTTTCCACACAAAAAAATAAATGAACTTTTTGGCCAACCCAAGACTTAGGACTAAATTCGTTCGAAATTAATTGTTCAAGGGCAGAATTCTGAGAAGTGCATCGAGAAAGGATTACTGAGCCCTGCAGCAGAGTATAGTTGCAAAATTAAACTTGCAACTCTCAGTGTCAGTAACGGTATGAATAAGTTAGGTGAACTTGTTTCAGTTCGAAATAATTTCCAGTCACACAATACCTTACGTTACTGGAGAACTAAAGTAACTATCAGCTAAAATTTAAGTGAATCTTCTAATTTTCTAACCAAATCTTACATTCGATAGATTTTATCGTGATTCTAATTGATATTAGAACAAAAAGACTTAATTTTCAGACTAACTTCAATCAAGAAAATACAGTTTCTTAAGTTATTGTTCATCAAATGATGAATCATTATCCTTTTGCACAGTTGTGTCAGGAAAGTATCAAAACTCCCAATAGAAAATTAATCATACCTAACTTCTAAATATTTATCAAAGTATACAAAACAGAGTTGTAATCTGAACAGATGAAGCAAAGACAGTTGAGCTTAAATGTCAAACAATGTCAAACAATGTCAAGCATGCATTCACCACTCCGTGTAAGACATCACTTGAATGATCAGGTCACTTAGTCTGGAATCCTTTAGAGACCTTACTGCAAGTGATCCTGAGAGAGCAATGAGTACAACACTCAGCAAAGTTCTTTTTTTGTGAAAGGTTCTTCACAGTATAATTTAGTATTCTTGTACATGTTTGAAGACCTTCGATGTTATACACGGTCAAAAATACAGGAACTTGAGGAAAGGCAGTAATAAAATTCCACGTTTTCAACGCCCAGCTTGCAGTTGTCGCTCAAATGTTCCACAGGAGAATCAGGAAGAGGATGGTTTTACCTCAGTCTTTTGCTCGTCAAAACAAACGTTAAGCCGTCTTATAAATTTGGCAAAGAGATTACAAGCGCAGACAAACAATGAGACTGGCAATACAACTGGTAATGAGATTAGACTCAAAGCATGTAAAAATGGAGGCTATCAAAAGCCTAAGAAATATTCTACCAGGAAACAAAGAGAGTTGTCATTTAACAACTCCTTTGAAGTAATTTTCCCTTGAATTACCCATTACCTAAAATACTGTTAAAATCAAGCATATAAATAATCAAACCGTGTAATTGTAGTTTAATTAGACCTCAGATGGCAATATTCTATTTTTTTCTGCCACTCGACGGAGCCAAGAGATACTTGCGTTCTCGGAATGAGAGAAATATCTTTGAACCAGACTTGAAGGAAATAAGATGAGCTACAAAGAAGAACTCGTAAAGTAAAATATTCCCGGTCTGTGAGGTCGCTTGGGGGCGAGGGTCGTACCCTGGAACCGGCGCTGGGGACTATGGAAGCTCTTCCAGTTTTTCGAAGAGTTCTTCAGGTTTGGATCTGAAGAGACGAATGCCCTGCCATTGTTATGAAATTAGCCATGAGTGGCCCCACAAGCCTTCGAGGAAAAGGAGACCGGGGCAGTCGTGTCGTCCCTGATTTATAGAGGGGGGAGAAGGTAAGGCTAAAATATGGCAAGAGAAATGCCACCTGAAAGCTGCAAAACTACGTCTTGAATTGCTATGGGTTGAGGTAGCATTCAACGTGAAAAAATACAAGGATGTGAAATAATGGAACTCTTAGGAAAAAAGCGGTAGGAAATTGCGCTTTACTCGTGTTCACTTCACCGTTAAAAGAGGAAGATCGAGTAGCAAAGTGGAGGAAATAATGGAGGATTATTTAGAATTACACGAGTGAAATAAAACACAAAAGTGCCCTGACATTGAACAAAAAGGAAAGCAATGATAAATGATATGTAGTAAGACCTTGAAATGTTATAAGACGATCCTATGAAACAATTTGTTAGGGAATCCTGATAGAATTTCAAGAGAACTTTAACAAGCAGATTTAATTCCCTAGAGGCCTATGAAGCGACTGAGGTACGAAGAAGGCAGAGGGCAATGATGAAGAAAGTAAATTTCTGTTCTATTTCGAGAAAAGATGACGTCGTCAAGGTTTAGAAAAATGAAGAACTTACGAACCTTGAAAGGAATTGCAAGACAATTTCCGAACAAAGTATCACATTTGTAGATGATCACCATCCATAAACAGTGAGGAGAATCAAATTTTCTGGGATTGATTTGAGCCACCATCGCGTCTCTTTATGAGGAGTAGCAACTGATAGTTTACCAAGAAAAGAAAGTCATTGTGATAATTTCTTAAAAACTAGTAGTAAAATGAGAGAACGCAACTGTTCAAAGTTCAGAAAAGAGATTTTAAAAACATTTCACTGAATTGGCTATACATCAGTTATTTATGCAAAGGGCTTGGGGCAAAGTGTCAGGCTGTGTTGCGGCAACGATTAAACAGAGTGATTTTTGTGTAGGGATTTATTTGGTAACATTTCGTGATGAGTTAAGTTACATTTCGCCCTAAAAAGAGCTCTACTTGATATTAAATTAATGAGCATTTCATGACAAATTAGGCAGTATTTGTGATTATTTAAGATATATTTTGCCATAAATGAAGCTACATTTGCTATTAAATTAAGCAGTGTTTGGTTACGCAGCATCTGCATGGTGACGAATTAAGCAATGTTTGAGTTCAGTTAGCAACATAGGATTACAAAAATAGATCATTAGTTTCAAACTAGCACTCATTCGATGGAGAATTTACATAAATGTTATGAAAAGAACACCGTAAAATGAGTTATTGCCTTCACAATCCAAGATGAGAACATGACTAATGAGGAAGTGATAAAATTTAAGTTCATTTCATGAAATGAAGGATATTAAACGAGAAAAATTAGTTTGCATTGAGAAATATAAGCTACAGTAAGTGACAGTTACATTTATTGACGTACAGAATGACACAAGAATATCGTTCATTTCCAATTTAGATAAAAATTTAAACATGAATGATAAAACTACGGCTGCTCGGGTGAAGAAATTTGAAGGAGCCAAGATTTAGCCTTTTCATGTCGCTCAACAGCTGAAGCCTTATTTGTTGGTTTCATGTTGCCGTCTTTAGTAAGAAACCATAAAACTCTAGTAAAAATCTTTTCAGTCAGCTTCACGCACTCCAGCAGGAGCCGAGAACAGCGACTGCAGCCAAGTAAAATAAAGCGAAACAGGGAAAGGATAAACTATACGATCTCTTTCTTACGCTCCATTAAATTAAAATCAAGCTTCAGAGATATCGGACCTAAAATGGCAAAAATAAGTGAATTTAAACAAAATAGACGACAGGGATGTATCATCTCACTTCTAAGCGGGATTTACTTCCGAACAACTCGCTGCAAAAATATCTTGCATGTAGAGTAGCTTAGGTGTGGCGGCAGCTGTATATCTCAACAGGTAGCATCTCATAATCATAGAGACCATTTTCTTTCCTTACGGTGTTTATTGTCACATATTTTCAACGAATTTTAATACGATTTTTCTTCCTCATCTGTCAGGCTTGGAGTTCAATAGAGCCTGCAGAGACTGGTGACCTCGACCTCGGCACAATAATCCAGGGATTGTTCATCATTTAAATTCGACGATCGCAACACAGGAGTGGCAGTTCATTAGCCTGCAGTCGCTGGTGATCTGACACATGACAGCGCTTGAGTGACGCTCCGCGTTTGCTGTCGACGTCTCCAGCTCAGTGCCAGAGAGCCATCATTCGACCCCCATCCCATTCCACAAGGTAGACGTGCACGCAAAGCTCATGCCTTGAATGAGGCACTTATGAGCTCTGCAGTCATTTGTGAATACTTCGTGGGGAAGCTTAGGCAACCTAAGTATAAGTTCGCTCACGTGTACGTCCGAGGAACGGTTTGTGAAAAGGATTTCAAGTCGCTGATGTTAAAAACTCGTAATTATAGATTTGTGTTCTTTCTGCTGTCTAAGCCCAGTGCATTATGACGTGTAGAACTGTATCTAGCTTGATGGGTGGAGAAACCTTTGTGGCAGCAAATTTGGTAGTATTACAGTTGCAACCGTATTTTACGACAAGAATGTTATATGTAGAGAAAATTCTGGAAAAAATACCTTCTGGAAAAAATACGCTATCACGAGTGTAAATGATGTAAATGCAGTGATTTAAAGGCTATCACTATTCTCATGGGAATACAAACAGGGAACACCAAGTTCTGCTGTTTCATCTGCGAGTATGACTGTAGAGATAGAAAGCAACACTACATAAAAAAAGAGTCGGCTGATTGGAAACAGAATACAGCCCGGAAATAAGAATGTCCTTCGTGTGCCGTTGATCGACCGTTGTAAAGTTCTCATGACACCGCTCCACATCAAGCTGGGGCTCATCAAAAATTTCGTGAAAGCACTAAAGAAGAACGACTGAGATGCTTTTCGGCGCCTGTGCAACAAGTTTCCAGATTTGAGCGAAAGGTGTGCTCATAGGTCCACAAACAAGGAAGGCAATTGCTGCACACTTCCAAGACTTACTGAATGATTAAGATAGAAATGCATGGGTGAAGTTCAAATCAGTTGTAGCCTATTTCCTTGGAAACTATGAATCTGCCGATCACGTTAATGTTGTGCATCAGTGCGTACAAACAGTTGGGTGTCAACATGTCCCTGGAAATTCATCTCGTCGACTCTCATTTTGAGTCTAGTAGCCTAGGTTCAGTCAGTGACGAACTCGGTGAGCGTTTTTCACTCGACGTTTCGGTGATGGAGTCAAGGTATCAATGTCGGGGTGTAGTAGTAATGTTGGCTGACTACTGCTAGGCACTTCAGCGAGACATGCCAAGTACTCAGCAGAAATACAAATCTACGGCCAAGGAATTCAAATCAAACACACCTTAGATTACGGAAAAGTTTTCAGTGCATGGATTTTGTATGTGTATCATATGTTGAACTAAATATTACTATACATTATATGTGCCACGTATCTCAATTTCACAATTTTCTTAGCTAATGCTATGTTCTTTAACATGACACATTAAGTTCGTCAAGTTGGTTGAAGGCGTATGTCTAATAAACAGTGGGTGATAGAGACAAATGATTTTCAAATCTAGGATCAGCATCTTTCACATGTCTTAAAACAAGTGTTGGATACCAAGATATCCGCTTCTGCACATGTTAAAAATTTGCTTTTCTGTGTTATATAGGTTTATTTCACGGATTGAAAAGTATGCTCCAGTTTAATTTCTCCAAGTCACCTCCAGTTTTGAAATGTGTTTGGGTTTTTCTTGCCTTGAGGCTTACAATATTACACTTTACACGGGAATCTCTACTAAATATCATTGTATATTTTCCTAGGATTAATTAAAAAAGAGCCTCGGCTTGAAATGTTTTTAAATTAAACTGTTTTTGAGAAATCTCTCCGCAATTTCATTCCTCGTTAATTTACTGTACAAACAAGAAATGTCTAGTGCTGCGAAGTATCAGCAGAAAGTTCACAAAAACTGGTTTTGAAATATTTGAGCATTCTAGCCATCATTTAGAGTGTCAATCTCTTATCAAATATTCCGAGAAAACAAACCAATTTCCAAGACTCAGACTTGCTCATAATATTTTTTGCATGATGTAATAAAAGTGATCAAGAAAGGCAGTTAGAGTAGATACTCGAATAATTTCTTTGAAAGACACTTCACGAGCGGCTGACAACAGGCAGGAAGTTTTCGGAGAATGAGTCTCATGATGAGGAACATCAGCAAGGAGGTTTGCAGCACGAAAACAACTTGTAAAATCTCAAATAATTTTAATGGCAGGCTCATCTATTGTGCAGCAATCAAACAGCTAAAATGTTAATTAATTTGTCCTCGGGATTTGCAGTATGTGTGAAAATTCTCTAGAACGAAAAACTAACATTAGAATAATCGTGCGAGAGAATGCTTGACATCAATCTCATCAAAATTCAAAAAATTCATCCTTTGATAAATGGTTGTGGGTAAATTTTATTTTTAACCTACTTCTTGTTTTGAGATCTTCGAAAGAAACTTTTACTTCAACTGCGAACTTCATCAGTGAGAATGGAGAGACTACACGATGTTCAGCCTTCCGTTGCGACACCTGCGAGTGTTCGTGCAAATTCAGCGACATCTTTACCCTTATTGGAAAGATACAGACAGAACACGGGCGGGGATCGCAAGCATAGAAGGAAAATTACTGACGCGGGAGAAAGAAAATTAGCTACGATTTGACCGTTATGAGAATAAATAGTGACAACTGAAAAAATCAAATTCATGTATTTTGAAGGACACTCAAATAAAATGTGCATCAATACATCATTTTTGCGCACCGGTACAATGTACAACCCCAATGTTAAACCCAAAGCACTCATCAAAATATATCAAAAATTGATAATATAATACAGCATTACCCTCGCCTTTTATGATGCAGAAACATCACTTGCATAGCATGGCATCACCAGATGAATTCGAGAGTATCATCCCATGTAGATATTTTGTGCTGCAGAAGTTTCTATCTAAAAGATGCATTCTCAATTTTAAAGTAAATTTACATAATTAGCGATTAAATAATTTACCTCCTTACATAACTTATACGGTATGCAAATCAGTGTACAGTAAGATCACGACATATTATAGTAAAAATATAGAAAAATCGCTACGTTTCGAACACATCACATTTTGACTAGTGTGGTATTGCACACAGCTTATACTTTCATAAAGATGATTTCATGTATGCCAATCCTCACGAGCAAAACTTCTTCCGTCACTCGAATGTAACGGAACTAAATTCCCAGACTGTATTTAGTGTGGACTCTCTACACTTCTGTGAAGCTGAAATGATTGTCCTCAATGTTCACTTGTTGCAAGATATCCGCAGCTGCACATGATTTCCGCAAGATTTGTGCTTGTCACAGCCGTGTGGCTTAAGGACCTGCCCTTCCTTGAAGGCATCGAGGGTTCGAATCCCGTCGCTGGGTGGCAATTTTCTCAGTTGGGTATAAGAGAAAAATTCAAAGCACAATACCCCACTCTACCCAGGTGTGTGAAATGGGTACCCGTCTTGACCGGAGGAAAGCATCATGGCGTCCTGTTAATTATGAGGCATTTGAAAAACCAATGTAGAAGGTGATTTTTATCAGGCTTGAATTGGAAATAGAGCATCCTTAGATGCCGATGTTTGTTTGTTTTGTTTTGCACACAGGCTAAAATCATGACGATCATTAAGTATTCATTCATGCTGTAGAAGTCCATAAAACAGTCGAACGCAATGAACCCAAAACTATAATCTTGACTGATTCATGGTTAATTTTCTTCGTTTTGGATCGATTATGGCTACTTATAACTGCCAAGCAATTTATAGCGCAGAGCAATTTTGAAATAACGTGTGCCAACTCTCGAAACATAATCTGGGACGCATTGTTACCCATATAGCATTGCAACACCAAAATGGAGATATCTCGCGGAGACGTTTAGCTCACAAGTTCTTTCTCTAGAACGGCCACACCTCCATTCTAGGTTAAGGTTGTTCTCTAACTGGCTGCGAATAGATGTATCATAAACAAAGCTCTTCGCAGGGATCTATGGTATGTCAATTAACTGATAGATTCATTAATAACCCCGAAAAATCAATTGAGAATTGAGTCTTTCTTCAAATCTCTATAAAGAGGAGTAAATTCTGAAGTGATCATCAATATGAAGACTGAAACAAATCGAAAGAAAGAGGCGTCTCACATTCGAGCGGCGAGGCACAGAGAGGACGCATTGCTGTTGTGGTGGAGACAGAGGGTGCATGTGAACGGCGTTGAGGGTGTGGGTGCGTTGCTGTTTGGACTCATTGTGTACGAAGCTATAGGATGTCGACATTCCTTCGTATTAAACATTCGGAATGTGGCAAAGCTTCTCAATGTATCATACACAAGTTATATGAGATAAATTGATATTTTCAACGACGGTATATCGCCCACGAGTCAGCGCAGTTCTTTTTATCAATACGGGGATTAGACGTACTTTTCACTCTCAGCGTCGACGTTGATTACGTTGGTTTATTAGTACGTGTAATTGGGGGAACTATAACATTTCTTTTGCAAAGTGTGACAACAGCATAACAACCCGGACAACTGTGTTTACTCTGATAAGTTTTCAGGTCTTTCTTCAGATTTTCAAAATTATTCATCAAATTCAAGTGATGTATAAAGTAATACTGCCTCAGCGGATGACGTAGGCGCCGACAGAGGCAAGACTCGGCAGCCCTGGCAGCCGATTACGCGTCTTTGTAACCTCGACATCAAAAGAAAGGTTTTGCGTTTATAATCTGTTCATGCTGATTAGATTACTCTAGATTAGATGTTAGTTAAAGCCTCTCTAACCGCAATTAAGGAGGTCCAGAAAGAGGAAGGAAGAAGGCACCATTTAGTGTGGAGTTAAGGAAACGCAGAATTTACACATTTTGCACAAGGTGCATGAGATACAGCAAGTTGGGGAGAATTTTATGAAACAAGATGAAAGTTGAAGAAGAAAGTTGTAGGTGCTGAAACACAGAACAGCAATGAACCGAATAAAATGGTCCTGAACATAAGAAAAAAAACATTTTATCTTAACAAAAAGAAGGCCAACCTAACTCTCAGCTCACGACTTCATTTTTCCCCATGGCCTGTTCATGCTAATATACTTCATCAGTTTCCGTGGTAACGACAAGTGTGAATTAAACTCCTTGGTACTGTGCATCCCATTTACAATCATGTGACAAAGGCCGCATGGAAGTACAGCATTTCGTTTCAAAAAGAGCTAAATAATTTTTTTTAGAAATGACTATAATTCAAGCATATGCTCTAAATCTCAAAATTATGCCCCAGAATTGTGAAAATTGAAGCTAATTGAACCCTTGATATTTCAAGCTGCATGTGTGGTTTTATTGTACGGTATTTAGAGATGTTTGGAGGCATGGACCTGACATAAAGCACGCAGAAACTCACGTGAAACTGGTAGCTCTCGGAAGCAGTGACTGGAAAATTGAACTCCGGTCTAAGTGTCTCAAAATTAAATTTCTTAGTCGTGCTCCCAGATTTCGCAAACGACTCTTCATTTCACTGATGTTATCGATCACTGAATGGCCAAAATTTTCCAATTTGGCGTTTGGCTGAAATTTTTTCAAGAAACGACAGAAATTTCATAAAAACTTTGTTCGGCCACGCAATCCTGATCTGATTGAGTAGGGAGGAAATTTTTTGGCCTTCAAAATGAGCAAATTTTGCACGACGAGAGTTCAAAATTCTCGTGTCTACAATCTAATTGAATATTTTACTACCATGTTGTGTTGTGAGGGATGACTGCACCTTTTTTCATTCTTTACCTTGAACGCTTTAACTTTTCAAAAAAATTGCATCGGAGGCTGCGTTCCAAACAGAAAATAAACTCGGCAAAAAAAATGTTTTTCCCAATGAATTTCTGTGTGGGAATAGTTTTAGAAATTTGGTTTACTTGTTGCGAACTCAGAAAGCTGAAGATGCCGGAATACTGCTACCACATACGCGTAACTTTTAAAAACAGAACCCTAGAGTGGCCTCGCGCTTAGAATTTCTGAAAAAGTTTCACCGCGCCAAAACGATCACTCGCTGCATTTCCGTCGGACTGTTTTCCCTGAAAAACTAAACTGTTGTGTTTCATTTAAAATGACATACTTTTGCACATTCATACTACCGGACAGTTAGTGCTACGCAAAGCAAAATATTTTACTTTTCGCCTGTAGAAGCAATGAAAAATTATATGCATAATAATACGTCAGCTATCAAAACAGAAACTTTAGTATCAATAACAGATCTCTGTATTTTCAACACAACTGCTGCCTCTACAAATAATAATAATAATAACTCATTTAACGACAGCTTCGGTCATAAACTATTTAGCTGTTGCTTTGGCCTTCAGGCCAAAGTTAAACCGATCAATTTAACAGTTTGTCATTACAGGGAATTCAATTGCAAAAACAAAGTTACTGGGACATTTAAAGTAGGTCGTAAGCAGCGTTTCGCTGCGTTGCGTTGCGTTGCGTTTCATTGCGTTTCGCTGAGTTTCGTTGAGTTTCGTTGAGTTTCGTTAAGTTTCGTTAAGTTTCGTTGAGTTTCGTTGAGTTTCGTTAAGTTTCGTTGAGTTTCGTTGAGTTTCGTTGAGTTTCGTTGAGTTTCGTTGAGTTTCGTTGAGTTTCGTTAAGTTTCGTTGAGTTTCGTTGAGTTTCGTTGAGTTTCGTTGAGTTTCGTTGAGTTTCGTTAAGTTTCGTTGAGTTTCGTTGAGTTTCATTAAGTTTCGTAGCGTTTCGTTGCGTTTCGTTGCGTTTCGTTGCGTTTCGTTGAGTTTCGTTGAGGTTCGTTGCGTTTCGCTGCGTTTCGTTGCGTTTCGTTGCGTTAACCGTTAGCTCGGGTCCTCACATTTGCCCCCTGGGAGCGCTAGTTCCCATAGATACAATAGTTGTATCTCCCTGAGGGGTGCCTCTACAAAGTTTCTACTGCTTTTGACGCTATTGGTGCTACTGCTCTAATTTCAGTACGAGAGGTGGTTGTCCTGAATGATGTTGCTCATGGCTCAGCGTTGGTTGACTGCAAGTGTAACAACGTCGGTGTTCATGAAGTCTTCTTCATCGTTGTTGTCGCATTTGTTTATATTGGTCTCATCATTTCAATGCAGGTACAGTTAACTCTTCTCTACCACAACTGTTGCTATCAGTCAACATTTATCTGCAGTGATATTAACGCGGACAACGAACGTTTTCTTTTTAACTACTGCCATTAGTACTAAAAATTGTGGGTGCGTTTCACATTCTTCTCATTTTTGTTTTCGCTTGGCCTACTCTACTATGTTTTCATTCCAGCTGTTGCAGCTGCAGCTGGCTTACGTTCACTTGGAGCTGCCACTGCTGTAACGAGCTCAAGATATGATGTACAGACGCTGTAGTGGATGAACTTGAAACATTGGTTTCCCTCGTAACTAAACTCTTGATTATGGTACGCAAGTAAGCTGTCTGTGTTGAAATTCGTCTTCGATAAGTTTAGCTGAACTGACAACTGTAATAATAATCTTAAAACCAACATCCGATCCGTTACTTCGAAATCAGCATTTGAATTTCATGAAGTCATTAGTTTATTCCAATTTGTAAGCACTTAATCTTTTATAATTATTTCAGAACTGTCATGTGCGTATGCACATGAGAGTCTGCAGAAAAGAATGGAAAACCGCAATATTTTCAAAAATACATTATTTTCAAACAATTTCAAGTCACTTAAATAATTTATTTACCGTGAGCGACACAACAGAAGATTGTTTCTTAAGGCTATTACCATGAGCACATTTGACTGGAGCTACTTGTGGGCCCGAACAAGTTCAACGACTTCTTGGGCATCCTATCATCAATACTGTTTTAAGGTGTACAATTATGTTGGATTTAATTCACTTAACCTAGTTGCACACTAGACTGATCAATGAATGGGTTCGCTCAAGGTTCAATGCTTAATTTTACAATGGTTAATTTGGGCTAGATAAGAACAGTATATTTTATAAAAGGCTTAATTAAGATCTGTGTTATTAATCTTGGTAAATTTCCTCATCTGGATGAATCATATATATAGCAGAAATTATTTTACTAGATTGCCTAACGTGATTAATATTCCTATGGAAATTGCGATTCTAGATTCGTTTGAAAGCTTTGTTAGAATTTTTTTCCTCGGATCAAAGCAGGGATCAAATTCCAAGTTTTCACTTCAATGAAGAGTTTGTATACTGTGTTGTGACTGTGCTTTTGAATAATAAGGAATAATAAGGAAGTGTGAAGCTACTTCTATTTAGGATACTATGATCATGATGGCTAATTTGTGCAGTCAATATTTATTTGAGATTTTTGTGCCATCATTGGCCAATGTTTTATATATATATGAAATTACATATAGAGAGCTTCAAGAAATCTAAAAGCTTAGATGTTTTTAAGCTTTCAAATGAATCATTCGTGCGGACATAATATTCTACTTTTCTTGCCACTCTATTTGGCTCTGTTTGGCAATGCAAACAGTAAATTAGTTTTCTTTTAATCAGTTTCATACTATGCTTCCATTCTGTATTGTGAGTATGGTGAAATAAGCGTCCGATGAAGTTATTTTAAAGCTTCTTTAGTGAGTATTCCTACAGATTTGAAGATATTTTCAAATACCGTGGTATATTCTGATGAGGCACGTGTAGGCTTCATGATTATTGGGTGGAAAGATTTAGAATGAAATTCTTCATAATATACACTTACGTGTGATGGGAATACTTAATACATTCGTGAGCAATTATAGACATTCTCGTAAGACATTAAAATAAGACTTATAGGAGACGGCAATCATGCTATGCATGGACATAAGTATTTGCACGAACTCTATGATGCAATTTGATAATTTGGAGGTTTGGTTCGGAACAGGTAGAACACGTTGTTCAAAGAACATATATTTATCAAAATGTTTAAACATTGTAGAAGGAAATTTATCACCAACCAAAAAATCGACAATGCCATAAAATGTCTGGGACAAAAGTAATTGGTCAAAATCCAAAGCAAATTTTTGCTAACTTGTGGCGTGACCTTTATTTGCAATATAGCATGGAAACGATGTTTGAAACTGGGAGATAACTTCTCGGTGTTCTGTTCTATTCTTGCATCCTGATGATCCTCATATCAGCGAGGTTCTTTGGACTTCTTTCGTACCCTGCTGTTTTGAACATTCGCCGAAAATTTTCAATGTGATTGTTGTTAAACGATTGACTGAGCCACGGAAAAGACCTTATTTTCTTACATACGAACTGTTCTGTTGTAAATTTCGCCGTGTGTTTGGGGTCATGGTTCTACTGAAAGGTCGACAGTACTTGTGTCAGATGCAGCTTCTGCTCCATATATTGTCTGTCTGCACATGCCACAGTCTATTTTTGTGATTTGGAGTTCACGTACACCGTGATACTGCCTAGCTCCTCTATGCTTGAAAGTAAAGATGGTGTTCTTGTTTTCTTCCTTCGTTGAAGTTTGCTCGTGTGGAAACATTCGAACTCTATTCAAGAGGGATCTTTGACTGTCTGATCGCGCCACTCTGAGTTCCTGAAGAGATTACATCTTGAGAGAAGCCTTGCCTCCATCGCGGCATTGTGTGCTCCTTACTTTTACGTCACTATATGCATTGTGTCTCAGAGATCCCCTTAGGTGCTTAATCTAGCGGGATTCTCATTAGGCGGGCTCCGCATTGTAGCAGGCCTCGCTAGATTATCCTCTGTTTGGCACACCGCCTCCATTTTTGGCTCCTTGCTTACCAAATGGTTCGAAATTGGCGGCAATTATTAAAGCGACACGAGAACCGGCGCTAATGAGAACAGGTCGCAGCGGGGGCTGCGCTCTTTGGTGTGGGGGCTTCGCGGGGACAATATTTGGCTTCTGAAGCAGGGCTCCTCTACTGAGAGGTAAGGAGTCGATCAGTAAGAACGAGTACTTCTAAAGAGGTCTGACAGGAGCGACATTTCGGTTATGTGACTTGGCTCTTGTGTTAAACAGAAGTGGTTGAATTAAAACGATGAGATTAAACGTCCCGATTATGGAAAAAATAATACGGAAATCCTATCACATAGTAATGAAAATTAGTTTAATTTATTCATCCAAAGGACGGTCAGAATTTACCTTTTTTCCTGAAGCAATTTTTCGCCGTGAAATATGAGGAAACTTCGGTCGCACTGCAGCAATTTTCCGGCACGGAAATGGCGATGCGACCAATGAACTTAATTGTCATTGGCAGGGGAAGTTAAAACTCACCCATTATCCTTATTTCCAAACACGAGTTTTTTTTAGAATGACCCTACATTTGATTGAACGTAAATTGCAGAGCATGCTACGTATTACGTTGCACTTAACACTTATTGGTTCGTGTTTGGAAGCATAACACACCATGGCAACATCGTTGCATTCTGAACACTTATTGGTTCATGTTTGGAGGTATGACACACCATGGCAACATCGTTGCATTCTGAACACTTATTGGTTCATGTTTGGAGGTATGACACACCATGGCAACATCGTTGCATTCTGAACACTCATCGGTTCATGTTTGGAGGTATGACACAACATGAAAACCTTGCATTCTGAACACTTATTGGTTCATGTTTGGAGGTATGACACAACATGAAAACCTTGCATTCTGAACACTTATTGGTTCATGTTTGGAGGTATGACACAACATGAAAACCTTGCATTCTGAACACTCATTGGTTCATTTTCGGAAGTATGACACAACATGACTGCCGCGAATGAAGGAATCGTGACCAAGAAGCTGTACTCCCGAGTCACGGTGGAACCGTAGGAATTTTCATTTCCGAGAGTCTTTTTCCTTTAGAAATAAGCGAGAAAAATATTATCACAATTGCAGCTCAATCACGACTTATAAAAAGTTGGTCGTCGTGCGCACTGATTGTTTTTCAGTCAGAGCTGGCAATATCGCCTCCTGATCAGGCCATGTCATTTTTGGCTCCATGCTTACCAAATGGTTCGCATTGGCTGCAATTATTAAAGCTGCTGGGGGATTGATGAAAAATCGTGGGCTTGATTTATGAAATCTCCCGAGAAAATATTGTTTGATAGAATGCAGGGATAAAAATTAAGAACAAATTTCAGTTCCGCGATGTAAACTCGTCCGATTATTTTTCATCGATATTTGAAGTCTCAAATGGATATGAGTGGGTAATTATTCGATCAATATGAGGAGTTGAGGAATCATATCTAAATTTTGCTGCATGTGAAATTTTATAACACCATTGCGTAGCGATGAATGGGTGCAATTAATGGTAGTTTTTAAATTCACTTATGGCCAATAACGAAGCAATCGGATTTTTTTCAGGATTCGTCTCTGACTTCCACCGACTAAGTTAACCATGTGAAAATCAGCGTCGTAAAACAAATCTAGCTAAATAGAAACATGATTGAGCCTGGTGATCATTAACCATTAACTTCTCCAACTGATACGAAATCTTGAGGAGGAACAAACTGAACAAAAAATAACGTTATGTGACTCATTGGTTCTACTTTCGTGCGAGACTGACAATGTTTGATTCGTGTAACTAATTCTACCGTTCACGCGTCTCATTAATAATGCCCATAAACATTAGTTCTACTTTCGTGAGAGACTGACTATGTTTGATTCGTGTGACTAATTCTACCGTTCACGCATCTCAAAAATAATGCACATAAACAAGCACGAAAAGTATGCTCAAATTTGACAGCACCTATCGAACTCTTTGCCTACCACAAATACTTTGGAAACCATGCAGTAATAAAATGACCCCTATAATAGTTCAATTTTGGGCTTGTTTTCCGACGATGACCCGTCACAGCTCACCTTTAACCGTGCAGCAACAGCGCTGTCGGAAGGCAGAGATCGGGTCTAGAAGAACCGTCGGACAGCTTTTCTTTGATGACGCTTCAAAGTGAAGTTGAAGATGTCCAACTGCGTGGAAGGGAGAGGAAGGGAGCGGAGTCCAGCTGCAATTCAATTCGATGGGAAACGGAAATCAATGATACTTGTGGAAGCTGAAATGCAGAGAAAATCTAGATGGAATTTTGTGAGTGTTTTCTGAGTTTCGTTATCTAAGTTCGATGCAACTGCCATCAAAATGAAAATTGAATTATGCATATGCAAACACATGGTGAATATTACACGAGCCTCAATCAGGGAACTTTCAAGCGTGATGTGAGTGAAGAAGAGCGAGAAATTAAAGTCTGGCAGCCTGCTTGTAAAATATTGCATAGACGCAATGAGAAATTGCACTGCAAAACTAATGAGCGATTCAGAAGAAAAATTGCGATGAATCTTCCCCCTTTTGCGATATCGAAGGACGTACTCCCTTAATTGACCCCTAAATCACATGAGCTATCGACAGTTTTGAGGAATTAACTTGGATGGCTTGACTTGAATCGTTGACTAGAATAAAATATGATGCAATGGCTAACCTTTACGTTCATATTGAAGAATTCTAATGTGGGATTTGTAAGTTACCAGAACTGGTCAATGAAACACAACGAGATATTATGAAGTATGGATAAACCAGGAGAATATGGGCTCAGCTCTTGCCATTCAGCCGCTGCAGACCTGAGCCCTGTAAACTGAAGTGTATAGATGCAAGCTACATCACAGGCAACCGTTCACCGTACTTTGGTTCCGCAAACGTAATCAAAAAGTAGAAATCAATTTCCCCTGGGATTCCCAAAATTCATGGCACTGTAAAATACTTGAGTCTCTTTGCTCGACTGGAAACGAAATTCAGCATGCGTTAGTATCTGGCAAATATTTAAAACAGCACTTCCAACGAGCACAAATAGGAGCGAATTCCTGTTCTACAGATCATTGTTTATTCACATGCAGCAAAAGAAGGATTGTGATGCTTCCTGGTATTGAGGCGAAGCAGCACAGACAAAGGCGATGCTTTGAAATTTACCTCCTTTGTTTCGAACAGGAAAATCTAAATTTCAGTTCAGCTAATCTAGATATTTTCGTCGCAAAACGATGATGTTAACTAAGCAAAATTCTTGCATAGTAAAAAGTTAAAATAAAACGTGCAGAATCTGAGTAAAAGATATTATCTCTGAAGATGAAAATCGCAAAAAAAACTTGATTGCCGGCTGCTTAATGCCGGTAAGCTTGCTTTGATAACCAATAATGTCGTAAGACGCGGGTTCAATTATAAAAATAAATACACATGTGGCGTCAGAACTGACGGCTTTATTCGTGTGTTCGACAGCATCAATTTTTAAATTGTTCAATTAGGGAAAATATTTCGCTCTCCATTAGTTATTTAACACTTTGAGTGCGACGTGAGCCACCGGAGGTCACTGAGGGAGTTTTCATAATGCTGCTGACCGACCTAGCTGAGGTCACAAACTCATTTTTCCTAAGTATTACATTAAAGCTGAATGAAAACGCGACCCAGTTAATGTTTGTTGCTTTCAACATTGCTTACTACGATTGACTTTAAATTTGAGTTGAATATTTAAATTCGGTTTTACCAGCTGCAATCAAAGTGCTAAATGCGGACCACAAAATTTGAAATGCACAGGTTTCGAAACAAACGTCTGATATATTAAGTAAACCTGCGTACATCTGATGCGTGCATCTGAACCTCTTGCTGTATAGGCGAGAAGCCCCCGTTTTAAGGCAATAAAATAGAGGCCAATTAAATATCGCATTTAAAGTAAACGAACACATTTATATGCATGAGCAACGAACAAATTCTTATATTTTCAAAGCGCTAACAATCGACTATCAAGCAAACCATGTACATTTTTTATGCCAGCGTTCACGACCCGTTCAAAAACAACGGGATGCTGCGCGTTAATGCTCTATGAATAATGTAAATTGATTCCTGTTTTGCCGTGAACAAAGGAAACGTATCTCAAATCATATATTCTAGTGTGCCAGCGCACCAATACCTAGTCTTTTGATATTTTCAAATTGCGACGGATGGACCAGCGGACGCAGCTCTTGTACGTCCAGAGGTAAGTGAATAATTATAATTAGCGTTTTTGGACCAGCGAAAAATTCTCGAATTTTTTACCTTGAAGAACTAAACCCAATCAAATCCATCCATATATCTCGTAACCTAATCTAAAATTGTTCTAACTTTTCCTAACCTAACGCAACCTTTCCTAAAATGGCCTAACGAAATCCACAGCAACCCTACCCAACCAAACCTAATCTAAGCTAACCTTGACTAACCTAACCCTGCCTAACCTAACGCAACCTTTCCTAACTTGTCCTAACGTAACCTACTTTAACTCTACCCAACCAAACCTAATACAACCTAACTTCACTTAACCTAACGTAATCTAACCCAACCTCACTTAACCCAACGCTACTTGAACTAACCTACCGCAATCTAAACTAACCTAACCGATCTCAACGCAACTTGAACAAACACAATCTAACGCTGCTTAACCTAACCTGTACTAACACAACCAAATTTAATCTAAACTTACATCCCTAGCTTATCATAATTTTTTTCAGCCTATCCGATATTATAACAACTTATCCTATCCTGACCCATCTTATCCTAACCAACTCAATCCTAACGTAACGTATCCTAACATAGCCCATCCTAACCAAATCTAATGCGCATTAACTTATGTTAACCATAACTAAGAACTGAATTATTTATCTGTGAACGGAATCAAATCTAACATTTCAAAGTTATCACATTCGACTATTTGAGCTGCAAAAACTCTGTAGCCCATCAAACGCTGGCTACCAAAAAACTAAGTATGGTGATGCTTGATAAATTACGTCAATGATTTACTTTGTTTAAAATAGCAGTGTTAACGTATTTCAGATCACATATCGTAATGTAACCGTTAACGGCTAGAAAGAAGTTGAATTCTGTGTCTGTGTGTGTCTGTATAATACAGTTATGTCATCAAGGTATGAGAGACGGACGCGGTAGGTATGTATTAGAATACTGACTGGCGTACACGGTCTGTCTAAAATGATAGCATTCGATAAAGTTCAACAAAGCACATAAATAATATTCAATTAGGTTGATTATCGTCAAAATACCACTTATTACCGAAATTATCTGAAAATAATCCCTCAGGTGCAGAGACCAATCAAACCTATTCATATTGACCCTGATAATACACGTGATTTCAGTTTTAATACTTCTATGCGTGAGGTGGTGAAGACTGTATCTCAGATACTTTCAACAAACAATTTAATTATAACAGATCAAAAATCCGATGAAAACATTCGTCTTCTTGATTTCCGGCCTAACACTAGAGGCGTGATGCAATAGATATAAAAAACGAATAACACAACGGCTATTGTTCCTTGGCATTGACATGTTACACCATTAGTATCAACCTCGACTATAACATGAGATATTTAACCCTTTACTTACAACACTCAAAAAGTTTAGGGAAAATTTTTCTAAGACAATTGCAGTCATTACCCTGAAATATCAGCAAAATTGCCCTAGCATGTTTTTTTCTGTTTAAGCAGGTGCTTTCTTCCTTCTTAAATTGAAAAAATTATGCTTTAATAATGTATGCTTCGACGCCAAAAAAAAAATTATCGAAAAATCTGAGAAAAAAAATCCATTCAGTTTTTGCTTAATTTTATTTGTTAATACATGTACGTATGAAAAACTTGCTCAAGTTAAATTAAAAAGGTATTAAATGTATTGCATAGAGCATGAAGCTCACACTGAGTGGATTTCAACAGCAAATTGCACGTGCACGACTTCTGGAACGTCTAAAAACATGGTTGCAGGAATACTCTTAATTGCCCTAATTTTGTCATTTAGTTTAAATTATTTCCCTACTAGTTGAATTACCTTGAAATTTTGTAAATTGCCCTAAACTGGAAGCACTAGCCATCTGGGAACTGGAGTTCCCGTCAGGAGGCAAAGAATGAAGGTATACTGTTATACACAGATTCGTGACTAATTTTAACTGAGCAGTTTAAAGAAGTAGCTTTCCATCTATCGTTTCCTCTATTTTTAGGCTAGGCAAGTGGAATAAATTAGGACCAATACAAATAGCTCGCAATTACGAATTTCTGTGAATTTAAATTCCCAGTCACCATGTTGTGTCGAGGTATCAAGTCTACAAAGTGATAGTTGCGACAACAGATTAGCTAGTGAGGAAGCAGCAAACCGTGCTCCAAAAACTCAATTTTTTTGCCGACGCTCGCTTATTCGCTTGCCACGTCTGTTCATAGCTACTCAAATCTCAGAAACTGAATACCTGAACACCACATAATTACTGAATATTTCCATTTTTTCAGTGAAATTCATTTAATTAATTGAAATCCATTCCAAATATATTAAATAGAATTAACTCATGTTCGGATGGCCCAGAAGTAACTGACCCTTTTAATTTGATAATAAAAAGAAAACTATGAACGCTAGAAAGTTGAAATTTGTTTTATTTGTAAGAATAACATTTTTATAGTTAATATATGGTATCCTATATACTCAGCTAGCATGTAAACTGAAGAAATTTTGCTTCATTTCATAACCACAAATTTTCAAAATGGTTCTCTACAGCAAAGAAGAAAGAATCAGAATTCTGCAATCCTACATTAAGACGACGTCATTAACAATAGTGCAACGTGACTACAGAATCCATTTTCAAACAAAGATCAGTCCTTCCAAAAATACAGCCCTAATTTTTCAAAACAACCGTGGCGGCCATTTAAAGGATATTATATCCAAAACATAGTGTTAATAAACTATAAAATTGTAATTCTTTCCAATAAAACAAGTTTAAACTTTCTGACGTTTAAAGTTTTTTTTTATTAGCAAATTAAAAGTGTCAGTTACTTCTGGGCCACCCTGTACATCGAGCACTAAAAGCTATTTTCACGCATAAATATTAACTCTGATGACTTAGAAATAAGTTCGTCGTTTTTGACGGCGCGGGCAAATAAGATGAGCAATAGTTACCTCGATGATGCGTCAGTTTAGATAGGCCGTGTAAGATTGTTTGTATTCTAATATCAGCCACGTCCGATCATTCCTCACAATTTAATAACATTATGAGATTCGATTCATACCTTAAAGTCAATTGTGTTATAACCTAATCCAATCACCCACAAACTATTTTTTTTATTTGAAATTTTAGGTTCTTTTGACTTATTTCACTTAAAAATCTAGATAAGTTGTAGGGAAATAAGATATCTAGAATTTGTATCCGTGCCGATGGATGCTTTGAAGTTGAAAAAAAATCTTGTTCTCAAAGAGAAGGTAACTGAGCGTACGTTATAACTTTTTTTCAATTCCTGTATTCGTAGATTTTCTGCTTAGCAGCCTTTTTTCTAATTTAAAGTTCCCGTTGTTTCATGATTCAGAGAGCAATTTAAAAAAAAATGTCCGATCAAGACATCAACACCCTCATGAATGCCAACGCGATACATGTTCACTAGCCTAATAAGTGATGCTCTGTTACGAGGTGCACTGGCCTTAGGAAGCTGGCACCACTTGGACGACATCAATACACTACCAGTATCAGCAAAATCAACATTACGACATCAACGCACTGCCAGTATCAACAATATCAACAATACGACATCAACGCTCTCCCAGTATCAAAAATATGGCATCAACGTACTGCCAGTATCAACAATTTCCACAATACGACAGCAACGCTGCTTTCTAACACCGATAAGATATCGGATAGAAATGAAACAGCAGGAATCCAAATAATCCACGCAAAGGCACGAATATGATTTCAGACGTATGAGAAAATGCCGTAATATCCAATCCTCTTCCCTTCAGTTAACACAGCCCATTCCAGGGACCACACTGGCAAGGGAGTTCAGTTTCAACACGGAATGGGCCTCACGACATCGGCACCAAATGCAGGTTTTAATTCTCTTCCCAAAATAAAGACCGTCTCTGCGTGAGAGCGGAAAATTGTCCAACTCTTTGTTTAAAATTGAACGAAAATGTTCGTTACCGTTCGGAAGAAAAGTGCTGGCGCACGTTTGCAAGGACTGTTGAACGAAAAAATTGAAAGTAGGCCTTTTCTTTATAAGCTTAATGCTACTTTTTGAGACTTTCTTTCTACTCTGCCTCGAAGTTCTGCAGATTTATGGGGTCGCTGGAAATAAAACCGTATGAGCCTATTGCGAAGATGCAATTAGAAAGTGCGATAGTATTGACACAAGTTTACTATCTGGGAACGACCTCCTCTATCGATATTGGCTGCGCTCGGGTTTCAATTGAATCTTGCTCGATAACTGGGCGTTATCAAATGCTATATAACTCCTCGCAATGTCTGGCTAAACACATCGAAACAATGCCCCAGGGAGAGCCTCTCGGCTTCCGATAAGAACGAAGAGCTTCCCTAAGCAACTTAGTGTCAGCAGTCGAGACAGAGCTTGCGTGTAATTCTCTCGACGGTGCGCACGCAGTCGCCCTGCGTATAAATTTCCAGCCAATTTCAAATGCAAATTACGATCGTAATTTACGACTTGCCGATACTGGGTTTGAGTGTTGCCTTGTCCCTGCGTTCGAATTTCGTTTTGTGTGTTAATTTAGTGTCTGCGAGGACGAGATACAGAGTCGAGGGATGACGGAGAGCGCCGTTCAATACCGGGCGTGGACCACGACTTGCGGAGCCCAAACTAGTCAGCGGTGAGATCTCTCAGATAACACGACAGTAAATCTCAAAGAACCTACCAGTGTTCCTGTAGTGGGAAACGCTTCTCAGAAGCAGTTGGGCAAAGCCAGATCATACGAATGGTATTGAAGGAATTTCACCGGCTGGATTCTTCAGAGGACACTACATGAAATGGACTAATTTAATTTGCCTGTTTCATAAACTTGCCCAGTAAAGCGCAAGAAGAGATGAGAAATTAGGGGGCTGAATCTTGAAATGGAAGAAGTGTAGAACGAATTTTTATTTGTCACATGATTGAATCTAAATTAATACATTTTTTCAATACATTCATACACTGGAGACCAAGTTCGTTTGAAGACAGAATTAGAAGTCCCAGAAACAAAACGAAGTGCCATGGTAGTCAGTGCAAAGGTTTTATTTCTTGCACTAGGTTCTTTCTAAGTTGATACCTTGCCGAAATGCAGTTAAAGTTAATTTCTTATCTTAGTTACCTGAAATTTATCAGGATTTTTAGAGTGGCCATTTCAGATAAAATTATTAAATTTAGCGCTTTTCCAATCAAGTTATAAGGCTAACTTTTAATATTTTAGCCAAGAAAAGGCCTATCTCGTAACCTTGGTCTGTTTAGTGGGCTGCTCAGCGACAAAACGAGGCGAAATAGAATTAAATGAATTTCTCAGCAGCACAAATGACAGTCACAATGGTTCTCCAAGGCACCTAAAAATATTAAAGGTATTTTCAAGCGTTCGACATAAAAAGTGCGCTGTGTAACACACCTCGGAAAAAAAATCAATTTCCAAAGATCATCACACACAAATTGTACAAACAATTGTTTGCTATTTATTATTCTACAAATTGCTCAAGCCAAGGATTTAAATTATTTTTCATTTTATCGCTGCTTTTCTGGAAACTTTGAGTCGTTTGTAACTGTTTCTGTCTTGGGCCTAGCGATGCGGATGACAGAGCGCCGAGCCGCTGCCTGGCGACCTCCAATATTTCCCGCCTAAAAAATATGAAGCATGGCAGGGGGAAGAGCGCTAGTCATGGAACTTCATCCCTGCCTCTAAAGTTCTCTGAAACTGTGAAGAATTTCACAATTTACTGGCAAATCAACTTTGCGTCTCCAGTGTTCCCGTGATCTCACGATTTACTAGCAAATCCACTTTGTGTTTCCAGTGTTTCCGTGATCTCACAATTTACTGGTAAATCAACCTTGTCTCCAGTGTTTCCGTGATCTCACAATTTACTGGCAAATCAACCATGTGCCTTCGTGTGTCTCTTTGTTTCACGCGTTGCTGACACGTGCGCTCCATGTGTTTTAATAGTGCCATGCGTTTTTTATTCCTAGATAACTGTTATTAAGAAAGTACTCGTATGAGAGAAAACCGCACCTCCATAAAGTGAGATAATTTCATTCACGTGGAAATGAACTCGATCCTGCTTCACTGAAATTATTTATTCCAATACACCAAATTGGGTCTCAGATGTTCCAGCTGCAATTTAATGGATGATTTTAGTGCAACTTATACTTTCACCAGTTTGCTGCTTTTACCAGTTCAAGGAAGCCGGTAAACGAAACACAACCATGAGACCAAACTTTGTAACACACAAGCGCTTTTGAGTTACATTTCTCCAGGGTCTCAGAGAGGATTATGTGATAATTATGATATGAGAGCGCGTGCAATGGCCGGTTTGCGGTGACGTTTTTAAAAGTCGTCAGAAGGACCTAGCATTAAATTTAATTACAGCCTATCTAATTTTTTGAAATCACTACTGCAGGCAATAAAACTGAATCTAATAAGATTTCACTCCTCGAGTTACAGAAGTTTTCTAAAATGTTACGAAATCTTGAATGGTTTCCATCGATCGAACTTTAATAACAAATCCGGGAGAAACAAAGCTATGTCTTAAAAATTTGAGCCCTCATTAATTGCATTTTCACTCTTTGCTGCGGTGGGAGTTGACACTGGAGAGGCCAGCTCCCATCAGAGAAGCAGACCAAAACATCACATATGTGAGCTGCTGTGATGAGCGCTCTGTAACGGAATATTAAGATGTACAATTAATATGTGTATATCTATATTATTTCCCACACTTCATGTCTTCTTCCTAACGAACATCCAAAGTCCTAACTCTGTGGATTGCTAGTTGCAAGTTGCACGGGTTGGCTTCATGCCTCTGACGATTAGTTGGAAAATATTTTAAATTTTTTATGTCATTGGTACATTTTGTACTCGTATTTTTCTTCGAAAAATATCAAGTGCAAGTACTTAGTTATCACCGATATTACTCAATAAAACAATATTCAAAATAAAAAGGTGATTGCAGTGATAATCTCACGAGAGACAATGTACCGTGCGCCTGTGAGGAGACTCAACGCCAGTACCGCTCCACGTACGCTTCTTGTGCTCTCTCGTGCTCGCCCGTCACAGGTCTCAAGTTATGTCACCAGTTGGTGGTACTGGTGGTTCCTTTAGCGAACTTGTGTAGTGGCTGTGGTTCCTTCAGAGAACAACGACGGTCATCATTGTGTAGTGGCTGTGGTTCCTTTAGAGAACTATGGCGGTCACTGTTGTGTGGTGGCTGTGTGGTTTCTTTTAAAAATATAGGCGATCATATCATCATTGCTTGGTGATTGTAGGACTGTTAGAAAACAGTGGCTACAGTTTTGGCCTCAAAGGCGCATTAATATGCTCTTCTTTCTGTGTTAATTTGATGCTCCTCTAGCAGAACTCTAGCACAATTCCCTCTGATAGTCTGTGTCCAAACCGGATAAATATCTGAAAAAACTACATCGTGGAAAATAGGCATTGCAGGACAATTGACCCCGTATCCTTGCTTGAGAACGTTGGTTACAATTAAAACGTATGAAAACAACGGAATTAATATAACTTAATACAACCTAACCCAATGCAACTTTGGTCTAGTTCAACATAACTTAAACTAACAATTTTAAATTTTAGTGTTTTAATGCTTTAATTTGCTATTCAATGAAGATGTTAAGTATATCATTGAAAATTTAACAGTTTGAAAGTACGTTTTAACGATTAAATTTCACTAATGTACAGACGTCAGATGGTAACACAAAAATAACTTCTGATATTTATATTTTTCAAGGAAATCTGGGGCAATCATTCACGGGGCAATAATATATTATTATTGTCCTGTGTTAGCAGTTATTCGGAGGGCAATTGTCGTACGGGGGCAATTATCCGGAGGGGGCAGTAGCCCCGGGGACAACTGCTCGGAGATGCAGTTGTCCTTTAATTCTCAGTAAATACAGCGTAAATAGTGGACACGAAGGATAGCTTTATGTCTTCGTGTTGACTGCACTGCATAATGGTTCCAATGTGGTGTCCGTAATTGTTTCAATGACTGTCGTTAAAACATTTCCATCACTTTAGGCAAGTTATTGTGCTCTCAGACGGTAACTATAAATTACTCGTATTACTCTCCCCAATCAATCCCCAGGTGATACTGTTAGATTACCTCATTAATACGCAGTAAGAGATAGACATTCGGGGCTTCTATCTTTCATGCCTATTTGGCTTCTTTCAGTCCTCATGCCTTATTCGTTTTCTCTTGTTTGTCTTCGTTTCCTCTTTCTTCCTAATT